>JACCPG010000322.1:0-23283 GCA_016069955.1 Drepana arcuata
ATGTGTACAAAGTTTCGTGATGATCGGTTTAGTAGTTTTTACGTGAAAGCGTAACAAACAAACTTACATTCACATTTATAATATTAGTAAGGATTAGCGACCCGCCCCGGCTTCACACGGGTAATATAGAGCATAACTATTACGCCTACATATTTTAGTTTCGTCTGGTTGCATCAGTTAATTTCTGACGGAAAGTGGGTGTGTGGGTATTACTTATACACCTCTGCCTACCCCTTCGAGGATCCCTGCGGGAAGGCGTGAGCACAATAATTTCAACCAATACACTCAAAACCTTAACAAATTATGCATGTAAACCTTGCTCGTGAGCAACTTTGTCTATTAGTGAAAACTGCATGAAAAGCCGTACAGGTGTTTCAGAGTATAACGAACAGGCCGACAGACGCGGCGGAGGACTTGTTTTTTTACAATATTTTATTTAAGCATTGGCTAATTCAGTGTAATATACATAATAATAAAGAATATCTGTGCGAGTAGTCCAATGCACGTTCCTTGCTGCACATGTGTTTAGGAACATAAGACATGAACATAAAATAGAGGCATTCAGTAATTCATACACGTTGCAAAACTATAAAGTTGCCAGTGATAATAAAATTATATTTCTCTTTACTCATTCAAAGGCAGGGGAATCAACCTAAACAGCCTCGTGTAAGAATTGTTGAAAATACAAATCAGCTAACAAAACTGAAGTCTACTGTAACGGGTACTAAAAATGCAGCATTTGGGCTCAGCTTAATACCGCAGTATAGTATGGTCTCCTTATCTTAAAAACGTTACGTTCCGCTACCGCTTTTAATCCAGTCGGGCAAGGACCGCAAGTCTGGCCATACTACTGGGGCCCAGAATAGCATGAATACCCATGTTAAAATGAGGGTACTGATGGTTGGACCGAAACCGGCTTTTATCTGCAACAAAATGGAATAATATTTTATGATAATCAAGTAAATTTTATGCTGTTTGTGTTTGCGAGGATGTTCATTTCTCTTTCAAGCAAACATAACGCAACAGAACTGGAAGAAATCTGCCACAGAGGTAGCTGGTAGAACGCAGGATATTCTAACGGATAAATTAAATAATACAATTTTACGCTAGTGAAACCGTGAGGGTGTTAGCGCACGCGCATTCTAGGGTTAGCCGCTTACTCGTGTTAACCAGTAAAAAGGCAACTTAACCGAGATGGTTATGATGTTTTTTTGTCCCTGTTTTACCCCGTGTGTGAGGCACCGAAAAAAAAATGTCGGCGCTGTTAATTTGTACTACCAAATTAACTCTCTATAGTATCATACCTCTGAGCTAACACGCGAACGGACGGACAGACAGACAGACGTATATGGTAAAATACTAGTTCTGGTTTACTACAGAACCTAAACAGGAATAATAAAAAAATTTATAGAATCCAAATAAATAATGAGATAGACGTTACCATTTTTCCAGTAGGCATGTTCACTGCACTCTGAGCTATCAGATTGCCAGGTGTTCCCACGGGCAACATGAAGCAGTATGATGCAGAAAATCCAGCAGCAAGGCAATACCATAAAGGATTCTTACCAATTTGCTTAGCCTGGGGATAAACCATGGTTTCTTTGTCAGAATTAAAATTATTAACTGATCGTACCTAAACACACATTAAATGTTATTTAGAGCAGAATGTGGAACGCAATTTCTTCCAGCAATATAATTTCAGTCAAAAATTGTCACAATGAAATTACTAAATCACACCAATATATCCTGTTTTCCTTTATCCTGCAATCAATATAATGTTCAATAAGTGTTCCCTGTGTCCCTTATGTTGAATAAAATATTTTGATTTTGATTTTGATTTTGATTCTGCCTTTCCCTTAAAAATAGTACTAAGTACGAATAGTAGTTAGTAAGTAATAATTCTAATTATAATATATGCTCACATTCTGCCTTTCTGCCTTCTGCCTTCCCCGAAGGATCCCCGAAGGGGTAGGCAGAGGTGTATACATAATACCCATACACTCACTTTCCGCCAGAGATATATTTTAGGTGCCAACGTGACAGATGGCGAGTCCATCGCCGTTACTCAAACACAAACTATACATACGCCTTTGAATGGCTTCTCAGACGTATGCAGGTTTCTTCTCGATGTTTTTTTTCACCTTATAGCTCGTGGTGTGACTAATCACTGTACTTAAATTCAGAAAAACACATTGGTACAGTCGGGATTCGAACTTGCGATCTTTGTGTCGCAGGCAACTACTCGAACCACTCGGCCACCACGGCTTCCTAATATAATTCCTAAGTAATAGCACATAAGTTATTCTAAAATAAATTGCAGCTTCGAAACTGTACCGTGCAGTATTTAACTGCAGAAAGAGGGTTTGCTTTTTTTCTATACATTAAGTGCACATTTTACTTAAAAACAACATACCAATTCCATAGAAATGGGTGCCAAAACATTGCAGACTGCGACATTTGAGGCAAAATTTGTGATAAAAATTACGACGAATATGATAACAAATAGAATCAGCTCATTTGGCAAAACATTTAAGGATTGAAGGAATCCACCGAGCTTATTGTTCAAGCCTGAAGACTTCGCTGCTTCTGATAGAGCAAAGCCGCCACCTGCAACCAACAATGATTAAACTGAAATAAAGGCTTGGTAATCCAGAGAAGTTTCCTCTGCCTACCCCGTTAGGGGCTTTGTGAGGATTAGTATGTATGTACGTATGTGTAAGTACACTCACACATACATACAATATGGAAGTCCATATTGTGACATCTATACGCCAAAATCTAAAACAAGGAAACATTTTAGCCGTCCTAAAAATTATAATTCACCGTCGTAGAATAAAAACGTCATGACATAAAAACGTCTCCACCGGCGAGGAGTGCTAATGAGACTGAATAATGTGAATGAATTGAAAGAGTAGTAGTAATAGAGAGTTTGTAATTAATCCAGAGAGAACTTGCGTTCCTCTCTTCCTGCCTATCCCGTGAGGCATTCGGCTTCAGGATAATATGTATATTAATATTCGTAGAAGAGATAAAATCAACATCTGACTCATCGAGATTTTATTTACATGGTTGGGACTTTAAATTCAGTTAAAAAAATAGTAACGCAGTCAATTACAAAAATTAATACTTTTTCTGAATTGCGCCTGTATACTGAGATTCTGATTCCGAGGAACGTTCACAAATGTGATAAAATGCTTATTTAACTCATTGGTACACACCGCCCGAGTTTGAATCTGCCATTCTATTTTATTTTGTGGAGACTACAGAACAGGAGGAGACTGACTACTTCTGCCACCATGGTGCTCTCGACGGCTGAGGCAAAAGCTGGTCTATATATATATACAAACCTAATAGAAACATGAAGCTGTAAGGCATGCTGCTATTCACTATTGGCCAATCAAGAACGGAAGGCACTGATTTCTTTGGCAATTGTTCGTGGTCTGAAATCAAATGGAGCAGCTGAAAGTATATATATACAGATATCTATATGATAAGAGACTGAAGTCTAGAGATAATTGGCGCTCTGCCTATTCTCTCTGCCTACACTGTTAGTTACTCGGCGTTACCATATATGTATATATGTATTATAAGTATGTATGTTTGTTTGTTGAGCGTGCAATAACAAGAACTAATAAATTAAATTTGATAAGCATATTTTGCACTAGATAGCTCGTTTATTAGAAATTGGCCTACCTATATATATATATATATATATATATATATATATATAAAAAAATATGTTTGTCTGTATGTCCTTTAGAATCTTAAGCGGCTGGACCGATTTTAATGTAATTTTCTGTATCTTCAGGTTGATTCGAGAATGGCTTAGATTAACATTTGGACAACTAGTTCTCTATAAACAGGCTATCTGGTACCTATTTATCATAATGCATTTTGAGCGGGTAAAATCTATCTGGGTCCTTAATAAAAATCAATAATTATCTTCTAGCGCTCCAAAACAATCGATCAGATTGTGAAGTTTTGGTAGGGTGTTCCGAAGACGCCTGAGTGGGGAATTCTTGGACCATAAGAAAAAAGCACGCTAGATGGCGCTGGAGCACCTCTACAATTCATTTCGTGGCAATGGAACGCATACCGGTTGCAGTAATATGAGCTTATGAACCACGGTACCTCATGGATAACAACAACTTACACTTTGCCGTACAATTTTTGAATATAAGCAGCGAGGATGGCAACAATAACATTAGGAAAGTCACGAACATTGCCAGTGCAGAATCACGTACGCTGAAATTAATATAATAAGTTGAATACAAAGTTAAATTAATCGGCAGAAGTATACATCTCATAAGGAAAATCGAAACACCTGGCAAGTTTATGTTTTGTAAGGATTATCAGAAAAATGTGTATATTGTTTTTTGACAATTCTACACAAATTGACCTAGTCCCAAATTAAGCAAAGCTTGTGTTATGGTAACTAGGCAACGATATATTTACTTATATAGATAGATATATACATTCATACATAGGACATCCAAGACTAAGGTACAAATACTCGTGTTCATCACACAAATATCTGCCCTCAGCGGGATTCGAACCCGCGACCTCAAGTTTCGCAGTCGCAGGAGCTCTAACCACTAGACCAGACGGCCGTATATTTAGGAATATATGTCAAATATAGATAGGTGTTTCGAAGTGTACTATTAGTACTACTATTATGTAGTTGCTTGTTGTAGCGATATAAAATGTATAAACCATATTTGCCGGAGATAGATTGAGATATGTATGATTAGTAGATTGGTAGATTGCATTTTTAGTATCAATTATTATTCTGCATATATGCAGAATAATTATTGATACTAAAAATGCAAGAGAAATATATGCAAGGTCACTGATGTTCGGTGTATTGTAACCGAACACCTCAATGACACGCACTGATCTAAGTAATCGCCAAGCATTTTAATAAAGTTCTTCAAGAAGGGTGTGAAAAGATTCCTGCAGGGTCGGCAACGCGCGAGTGATACCCCTGGTGTTGCAAGCGTCCATAGGCGGCGGTAACCGCTTACCATCAGGCGGACCGCATGCTTGTTTACCACCCAAGTGGTATAAAAACATATCAGTGCAATTAACGCAGCCACGGCGATTGCGTGCATTCATCAGCATTCTACTAACATTTAACATTAAAATATAAAATACTGTGTAACATTAATAAACATTTATAAGAACATTCCTTTGAGTTCTCCTAAACTGCAACCTCATACATAGCACCCTCGACAACTGATATTAATGATAGAACATTTGATCCTAACTTCATCATAACTCTGCAAACATCACCGCGTCGATGCAAAACAGATTGATAATTGAGATTTTAATGTGACGAACCTTTTCCCACTTTCCCAAAAAAATGTGTATATTTAGGATATACACGTCAAAAGTGAATAATTCATACATACTCATATTATTCACTGTTAAACGCCACATAAATCGATCTTTCTCATGAGAAGTGTAGTTACAACCTATATGATTTTCTTAACAGAATTATACAATACGTTACATTCCGTAGGTATTAGTAGTGCCGGCTAAGTGCTCACTAAGCTCGCACGCTATTAAACCAATTATTAAAAGACACAGAAGAAAACATTTTGAAACTTACAATTTGTCACTTTTAATATCAAAGTGATTTGTAATCATATCACCCCAGCCAGAGAATATTTGCGGAGATCTACAGAAGAATGCTATCATCGCACCACCGAATAATATTATTACCATCTGTAAAATGCAAGTTGAAATAAGGATAGATGCAGTTTTCATATCTACAACTAACTAATTGCATGTACTTAATTACGTAATTTTCTACTTTTTGAATGTTACGTTTTGTAAGAACAATTTAAACGAATTATTATTACAAGGCCCATCCACACCGGTCGTTCCGCATTGTAAACGGCATAAGAGAGGTAGGGCATAACGGATTTCCCGTTCGAATTTGGAGCTGCCGACTGGGGCAGGACCTCCACCTTATAGAAGTCCGTAGTCAATTAATAAATTTTTTTGTGTTGTGTTCCTATACGGTGAATTAAGTTTCCAGTAATGAGCTCCTTGGGGAGGGGGGAGCATTGTTATATGTTGTTATGTGTTGTGTTGGCAGCAGAGGATTAGTCCCATTATGCTGTCAACACAGTATAACTCTCCGAACATAGAGTGGCAACGCGCAAGTGATACTTCGGTATTGTAAGCGTAAATAAGCTGCGTTTTTCATCGGGTGGGCCGTATGCTTGTTTGCCTCTCTTGTGGTATATAAAAAAAAAGGTGTGAAAACTTTTTCATCGATAACAACTTACTTTATTTAACTGGCGAAGGAAAACCACGTTCCATCTATCTCAAGAATGGGAATAGTCAATAGCATTTGAAACCAACGAGCATATATGAAGAGACTAATTAATGAAGATGCAGCTAAAGTCGTATGTATGTATATCCAGAAATATCTGGCGCTCTCCCTCTTGGCTACACTGTGAGGTACTCGGCTTGATGTGTTTGATATAAGGAAAAGATAAAGTTCCTAAAGCACAACATATAAAAGATACGTACAACTTCCCAAAAGCTTAGTTTTCCCATTCTTTTCAAGTCCTCATCAATAACCCTGGCCGCAGCCTGTTTGGCTTTAGGCGTTATTTTCGCCGCTTTTGCAACCGCACTTCCTGGTCTATGTTATCGAGAACACTTCATCATTATCATTCTTATCATTACATCATAAGATAAATTTTGATAATAGGTATTCAGTCAAAAAAGTGTCGGGAATGGATTGTTTATTTATGGTAATTTTTTTGTTTTTTTCTGCTGTTGTTAAATGGCACAACTGTTTTCCATTTTGGCGCAGAGTTTGAGTTGCATCTGTTATTTTTATGATATATTTATTTATAATGGGCAATAACATCAAACTAAGAATTTGTCTTAAATTTTGCATCGCCAATGGAATTTTGTATTCGGTGTCACCGAAAATGTTATAGAAGGCTTACGTTAACGACAAAAACACGTGCTTATGATTCTGCTTATGATTTTGATTCTGATTCAGACTATCAGCCGAAGTTAACATCGCAAAATGAAGGAAATAGTGACTGAACATCCACATTCAAGTTGAAAAGAGATAGCCGCCGAGCTTTCTCTGTATCACAAGCTAAGTCAACCCGTACCATTTTAAATAATCACTTGGCTAGTCCCAAAAGACCTGAATTTTATCTAGAAACCCAATCGATTAAGAGTCGCTGAGGACATGCTCAATAGAGGAGTCAATTCCAATTGAAAATATGAGACCAACTACTAGCTATGAGAGTACACATTTCACTGATTTTACTGAATCAGCGAGTGAATACGCAATCATACCCTATTTTTCTACCCTTAAGGTACCTATCAAGCTAACTATCAGGTAACTATCGCGGTGTTGTGCATTCGGAAGAAAGTACTCTTGCCGAAAGGCCAAACGGTAAATAAGAAATATTCTTAGAACGCTATAAAGCGTTTAAGATAGCATATTCGACTAAAAAGGCCAGAATTATGGAAAGAAAATTCTTGGATTTTGCACCACTATATTGCGCCGTTGCACAAGGCTATCAATGTGAACGATTTTTTTACTAAAAACTCAACAAATACCATCGAGCAACCACATCACCCCTTCGTGACACCGTTTTCATTCGCTAGAAGACAAAGGAGAATTTGCAGCGACAAATTAGCTCAATTCCGGAAAAAGCGATCATAAAATGTTGTGATAATTGGACTTTTCGTTGGCGTATCGTTAGTGTATTGTTGGTTAGTATGTATATCGTTTCTGAAGGAGCATAGTTTGAAGATGGTGTAATAAATTTGCAATAAAAATTAACATTTTGTGTATTAGTTATCTTTTCCCGACACTTTCTTGACTTAGTAGTAGGATATAAAAACCACTAAGGCTTAAGTCCCAAAGATTATAATTATTATCATAAAAGAATAAATCCTGTTTAAATATAATTAAATGATTATGGATAGACTCGCCATCTGTCACGTTGGCACCTAATATACCCCTGGCGGAAAATGGGTGTGTGGGTATTACCTATACACCTCTGCCTACCCCTTCGGGGACCCTTGTGGGAAGGCGTGAGGATATATTATATTATTATTATTATTAAATGATTATACTGTGCTTAATTATTAAGTGGCACTTACCTCAAGAATCCAAAGTATACAACAATCAGATAAAAGTATAAGCATGCTTCCATCGCTATCATGTAAGGCACCGCAAATAAACTGAACTTAGGAAAGGACAGGTATTCCGGGGCGTCAGGGTATTGACTAAAATAGAATGCAGGTTAGTCATAATATAATTGTTTTTTTACAGTAAGTAATTGTTTAAGTACTCTAAAGCGTCCTGGTGAAGCGAATCGGACTGGATCCTAGTACACTGTCAGTAAAACAATTTCCCATAGTCGCTTGGCACGTGTGTCCAACAACAGTGTAGCTAAGCCTTACGAGAGGCAAAAAGCTTAAAATTTATTGAGTAATTTAAAACGTAACTCTTGGAAGCGTAACATGACATGCGTGAACATAATGCTTGGTTTTATAGAAAATAATTTCAAACAAAACATAAATATAGCCATTCATATATAGTCCATAGCTATTATAATATATATATATATATATATATATAAGACTATAATATAAATAAAAATATATTATTATTATTTTTTTATATAAGACGTGGTGGCCGAGTGGTTCGAGCAGTTGCCTGCGACGCAAAGGTCGCAAGTTCGAATCCCGACTGTACCAATGAGGCTTTCTGAACTTAAGTACAGTGATTAGTCACACCACGAGCTTTACGGTGAAGGAAAACATCGAGATGAAACCTGCATACGTCTGAGAAGAAATTCAAAGGCGTATGTATAGTCGTGCTTGAGTAACGGCGATGGACTCGCCATCTGTCACGTTGGCACCTAATATACCTCTGGCGGAAAGTGGGTGTGTGGGTATTACCTATACACCTCTGCCTACCCCTTCGGAGACCCTTGTGGGAAGGCGTGAGGATAGATTATATATTATAATATCTATAATAATGTCTTTGTCATTTGTAAGTTAAATCAAATTATTTTATGACGTTATTCGTTTAACATACGTTTGAAATAGTCCTTTGAAAACCAAATTCGTCGCAGTCCCCACTAATGTACCTATACCACCTGGAATAAAAAACAAAAACATCTAACATCTTAATACAAAGGAAGTTGATAAGATCGCAAGTACACTGTTTATAAAATTATGACATTATATATATAAAACAATAGCTTATGCCCGCGGCTTCGCCCGCGTGGAGTTCGGAAATGTAGCTTTATTATCCTACTTGAATCGGTTCAGCCGCTATGCCGTGAAAGAGCATCATACTATATATAAGAACTTTTAATCTATCAGGATAAAAAAAAGTAGCCTTTGTCCTATTCCTAGGTATAAGCTACCACCATTTCAACTTTCAGCCAAATCGGTTCAGCCGTTTGGCCGTGAAAGAACCGCAAACATCCAAACATACAAAGTTACAAACTCACAAACTTTCACATTTATAATATTAGTAAGAAGTAAGATGATATATATGTATCTCACGAGAAGCAGCAAGAAGTATGAAAATGTACGGTACTCTACCTACCCCGTTGGTGTAATGATAAATTGAAAATGTTCCCTTACCAATTGTTGCGGAGAATGTGGCAGCACAGAAATAGCATGATGTTAAATCACTTGCAACTTTATCACCGTCTGGTGTTCGATCGTACAAAGTCATAATTTTTTGCTGCAATTTAATTATTACATTCCAGATTATATGCGAAGTGTTAACATAACCATACTACATACAGCCATACCATAGAAAACGGTATATAAGATAAATCTTTTATCAAACCATCTTACATATGTGGGATAAAATATATTTCGCATTTCCAAGCACAACCCAACTCAGCTCGTTTAATCCAGTAGTTGTTTTTGAGTTAGCACAACCTGTGCCTGCGTTCTACTTTTACATTATGCCGAGGTGTTTGTTACTGATCAATGATAAATACAGAGAATTTAAATGCTTTCGGGGCACTAGCTAGCAAAATGGAATTCAAGCTTTCGGTCGTTTCGTTTAAATTAAATCAAAATTAATAAAAATAACACTGACGTCTTCAAAAACTTTCAGCAAAGCAAAGTTGATTGGGACCATCATAGTGGTAGCAGCCGTGTTTGTGATCCACATCGACACAAACGTCGTCACGATACACATAGCGAGCAGTAGCCTGTTGAAATACATATCCTATTATTTTCTATTAAATCAATAAACAATGTTGAATGAACCAAGGTCTGCATATTCAAGGAATGTATCTTATAGTTTTATTTGAAGTATTAAAGTATAGAAATGAAAACTTAAGATGGAACAACGTTCTACTTCAATTGTCATACAATATCAAATAGCGTTTATAATTAAGTGACGAAAATATCTTACGTCTTGTACGGTTCATATTTGTACTTGTAATTGATTTAGCTACGAGTAGCATTACCCAATCTACTATTTTCTATACCATTGAGGTAGTAAACAAGCATGGTATCCGCCTCATGGTAAGCGATTACCACTTGCATCGTCAAGGGCATCGATACCGCGTTCCTGAATCTGCAGGAATCTTCTTACATCCTTGATGAAGAATTTCATTGGGATAATGCCTCCCATGAAAGTAAAATAAAAATTACTGAATTCTGACTATTTCCCATTTACGTAACGACATATACATTTACAACAACAAACGTACTTCATATGAGAATAGCCAATGGTCTTGATGACTAGGTAAGCTAAGCGCTTATGTAAGCCAGATTGTTCAACAGCATAGGCAAGCATGATGCTGCCGAGAAACATGATGATGGAATCCTGAAGTAAAATAGTAACACTTGAAATGTTTCATTCATATTGAGGTTTGTCGATGAAAGCGATTTATTGGTCACCAACTTCCCACAAAATTGAAAGAGTCTGGTTTAGTTATCTTGGCTGCAAAACATGATATATCGCCGGAACGGTTACAGATGAGTGCTTGGATATTTCAAATGTTTAGTCAATCAGTGGGCTAAAGTTCCAAATTAACATTTTGAAGATAGTAGACCATACAACGTAAATTGTAGTTACGGCGAACAGTTTTATGCCTGTTACACCGATTGCAACTTTGAACTTGTAAATTTAATTAAGTTCTAAATACAAAATGTAATATCAATCACGTCATAAAAACTTACATTAATGTATTTTGAACACGTTTCCACTGTGGACATAACACCCGTTAAAGGAAATATTACAACGGGGAAAAATGCCGTAACCGCCAAGGGAATGCACTCGGTAACCCAGAAAACTGCCATTAGTATCAAAGTGTATCCAGTCCACTGGTGTTTCTACAAACGTACGAGTATTAAGTTAATGCCATTTAATTAGCTCTCAATATAAAGTTGCTACCAATACGAGTACCTAAATGTGAAAAAATCCTTCGAGTCGGCAACGCGCGACCAATACCCATATCGTTGCAAGCGTCTACAGGCAGGGGTAACCGTTTACCGTGAGGTGAATTGTATGCTTGTTTGCCAACTTAGTGGTGAAAAGATATACGGTATACAAAAATATACTGTCGGTTTGCATACCTACTTAGATTAATTAAGCCAAAAAGTTATTAGCTGTTCGGTAGTTAGTTGTTTTTATTTATACTAGGGTAGAATTAGAATTGTTGAGGCCTAGGTCATTTCAAACGATAAGAAATTTACTTACTTCGCCGGGAAAAGGTATCACCAACGGTAGCAGCAGTAATGGTGTAACAAAACATATAAAACCCTTCCAATGGGCCGTAAAAAATAGTTTCAATTTTTTCTTCCAATTTACAGGAGGATCTTCCTTTCGACTGTAAGAATATTAGCGTTATTGTAGTACGTTTAAAAAATCCGCAGTGGCTGAGGGGAGAAAAGCAAGTCTTGTTACAACTTTAGCCTACTTATTCGGGGACCTTCCTGAAAGATTGTGAAGAAATGTTAAAACACGTTGTAAATTTTAATCTGTCACGTTGGCACCTAATATACCTCTGGCGGAAAGTGGGTGTATGGGTATTACCTATACACCTCTGCCTACCCCTTCGGGGACCCTTGTGGGAAGGCGTGAGGATATAAATTTTAATATAACGGCGGCACACATTTTTCCATACCTACATTTCATCGCCGAGTCCCTTACGGGGTAGAAAGTGAGAGTAAAGCGCCAGTTTTTTATTAGTTATAATATATCCTCACGCTATACCATAAGGGTCCCCGAAGGGGTAAGCAGAGGTGTATACACCCACTCTCCGCCAGACATAGTTTTTCAGTGATAACGTGACAGAGCCCGTCGCTGATACTCAAGTAGGCAAGCAAACGGTATGCAGGTTTCCTCTCAATGTTTTCCTTCACCGTAAAGCTGGTGGTGTGAGCGATCACTGTACTTAGGTTCAGAAAAACTCCTTGTTACAGTCGAGATTCAAACTTGCGATCTTTGTGTCGCAGGACACTACTCAAACCACTCGACCACCACGGCTTTTTATTAGTTTTACAGCAAAATATATATGTAAATATGAATACTTTTACAGCATAATATTATTTGTCTTATTTAATTGTACTTCGGATTCCAACTAAGTGGCCGACTATCTGAAGGTATTTTATCATTAGGGTAATTCTCAAAAAATCTTCCCATTCCTAGTCCAAATGATTTATTTATTTATTTATTTAACTTACAACTATTTTACAGGTAATAACCTAATGCAATAGCGTAGCAACAATGATGAAAAGGGTTTAATGTTCATGTGGTAGGTACTTACAACAAATCCATTCTGGTAAATTCTCTTGGTATTAGTTATCTGGAAGAAAAATAAAATTACTGACAAATGATTGAATGGGAAAATAGAGGGAATACATATACAACATCACGCTTTGACTAATAGAGGAGGAGCTTCACTAAGAAAAAGATGCAGAAGCGAGGAATATTAAGATTTTATTGTTTAGAATTATACAATTTTACGAGAGTGAAACCACAGGGCACAGCTAGACTATTAAATAAGGAGCTTTTAAACACCTATCTATCCATAAACTTTATTACATTCGTATCCCGAATATACCAATGAGTTTTTCTGAAGCTAAGTACAGTGATTGATTAGTCACACCACGAGCTTTACGGTGAAGGAAAACATCGCGAGGAAAACTCCATATGTCTGAGAAGTAATTCAAGGGCGTATGTAGTCGTGCTTGAGTAACGGCAATGGACTCGCCATCTATGGCGCCTTAAACATGTCTCCGATGATAATCCCAAAATAATCGAAGTACCTAAATGAACGGATGATCTAACTTGAGAAGTGAGCCAATAGCAAAAAGCACTATAATTATTTTAGTAAGTCTAAAAAATTATTATGTAAGTCTACAATAATAAAAAAAATCTCTTATGTTATACAGACGTGCCGTGGAGTATTATCGCTTAGGATTCTTTTTTGTGACACTCTAATCTCTTTTACTGGACTACCACTATGTTCTTCTTTTCCATCAAAAAATATTTGAGACTTCGATTCGAAAGACTTTTCTTCAGAGCATAACAATACCTCAACGCTTTTTGTTTAAATGTCAAAGTTGACATGTTCTCAAATTTTATTGAAATCATTGAAAATAGAACAACTTCTTTTACTTTTTTTACATGCCAGACCTAAAAAGAGACTATTTACTATAAAAACGTGTCGAATCAACGGGCTGGCTGTGGTTCATTCAGCGTTTTCTAGTGAATAATTTTCAAAGATATAAAGAACTTGTGAGCTCTGACGTGAGCACAACGTGTTCTGTTCCATTATTGGAGGAAGGCAAGCCCGGCAACAGGCGAGTCGGCGCAGCGCAGAGAGCAGACTTACCCAGTAAACGGATAGCCCGCCGTGAAACAACACTTTCCACAATTCAGTTCCCGCCCGCCATTCGGGAGCGTCGAAAGTACGACTACGCGCGCTCGACTCTACGTGAAATTCAAACCTCGATATCGGTAGTCTTTACGTATCGTATTAAATTCTCCAAAAGAATACAAAATAGTGTTCACTAGTGAATTGTTGCTCAGGAATGTAAACGCAAATTTCTTGTGTTATCTCGTGGTATTAACATAATCGGTGTTAAAGATGCTCGGAGTCATTAAATATTCATGATAGCATCTCGACCGTGCCCGGGATCTGGCAACGCTAGTCTGCTCTATCAACAGGTCAGTTTTATTTCATCACCAGTTGATTCACACCTGGTAAGTTATGTTATAAATTATACCTCATTTGTATCGGGTTTAGTTTTTACGCTATTAAACTTTGTTGGGCAAGTTATGGGCAAAAGTTATTTGACTTGTCGAGTAAAATTCGATATCTAAGGAAATAATATATTTTCAAGCAAGTATTTACTAGATCTATTACAGCTTTATTTGTATAATTATTCAATTGAACTTTTCTACTTTTTAAACATCCTACTATCTGTGTGCATAAGTCAATTACGAGCTAAAGTCTGTTTCGACGAGAACGAAGGATAAACATACAAATGAAAACAGAATTTCTTAGTATTACATACCTACTTACTTACGTATCATCATCACTCTGCGACCTTCAGAGGGAGTAGAACGCCAGTAATCTCTGGACTTACATACTACTTTCGCTTCATCCACATGCATCAGTTTCTTCTTTATCACCCTTTCTGTTTATCAAGACGTCTCTTGATTGTTCAGTCAATTTAAACAAAGTAGTTAAAAGTTTAAATTATTTTTCACTATTTCTTCTGTCCGATAGTAATTTAATATCAAAAAGGACTGATATATAAATTCAGAGATATTCTAATTTGGTAATATGTATACTGTTAGTGATTTGTCACTCTGCGGTAAAGGAAAACATCGAGACGAAACCCTACGCATACGTTTGAGAAGAAATTGAAAGCGTATGTGTAGTATTGCTTGAGTTTGTCACGTTGGCTTACATACAAACATATAATCACACCGAGTCCCTAACGGAGTAGGCAGAGGGAATAGAGCGCCAGTTCTCTCTACTCACATGCTCGCCTGTTTCAAGTGTTTATGAAGATCCCGTCTTTGAGTGTCCGATCGATTTAATCTACGTAGTTGGCACCTAAAATGTATCTCCGGTGAAAAGTGGGGATGTAGGTGCTTCCTACACAGCTCTGCTTACTCCTTCGGGGACCCTGCTGGGAAGGATACTATTATATAACACAATTATGTTTATGATTAGTCACACCACGAGCTTTACGGTGAAGGAAAACATCGAGAGGAAACCTGCATACGTCTGAGAAGAAATTCAAAGGCGTATGTATAGTTGTGCTGGAGTAACGGCGATGGACTCGCCATCTGTCACGTTGGCACCTAATATACCTCTGACGGAAAGTGGGTGTGTGGGTATTACCTATACACCTCTGCCTACCCCTTCGGGGACCCTTGTGGGAAGGCGTGAGGATATATTATAATTATGTTTATATATTACTATACATATGAATTACCCCATGCGTACTTATATAATTTGGTCATAGTGAAGCATTAGTACAAGTTTCATTATGATGATCGCAAAGGGATACTTCGGTATTGTAAGCGTAAATAGGCTGCGGTAACCGTTTTCCAAACAAACAATGGCAAACATGTATTTGTTTGCCACTCTTGTTGTATAAGAAAAAAAATATTCTGACTTGGTTATAAAAAATATATTAGCAATCAGAAATTTCTGACAGCTGCAACAATCTTTTCAAACTGAGAAATCAGTCCACGAAGCTGTGTAAGTATAAAATATTCAAGGAAAACATAATATATGCGCTATTTTGACTGCACTTGAACATTAAGCATTATTTTAAATGCTTTATTTTATGTTTTACCCTTACTTTAAAACAAGCTTGGTCTGAATGATATATAAGGGCTTTGAATAAAGCTCAGTTGAGCTGGATCGCAAAGGATTAAGAAACTCAAGATGGCGTCTAAGCTATTTGCTTAGGTCCCGCAAGTGTTTGTGCAAATACTTACTTAAATTACCGTTATATAAAGATTAATTCTAAAGTCTATTTAATCAGGGTTATACATAGCTGCATATTATTATGCCATGCTCTGCACGGAACAGACAAAGAGAGTAGAGCGAGCACCAGTTCTCTTTTGACTTACAGACTACGTTCTTCGTTAATGTTTGCCAGTTCTGATAACTCTTGACATTTCCATCCAAGAGTGTTCAATCGATTTGATCTGTACGCATGTTTCAAATAAAAACTACCCGCTGAAGAGAAGCAACCAACAGGAACTTACAATTTTTGTTCCAGTATTGGTAATAATAATGGCTCACGTTACGTCCCATTGCGAATAAGATTTCCAAGGTTGTGCTGGTAGTTTCCCCTTTAAAAAGTAGGTGGAAAGTTTAGATATCTTACATTCTTAATAAAGAAATACAGGACACGTCAATCACTCGAAACCGGCAAGCATGTATGAAGAGACTGATGACCACATTCATCAGTCCCTTCATACATATAATTAAGTGTAAGTGTAGAGAGAACTAACGCTCTACTCTCTCTGCCTACTCGGTTAGTGACTCGGCGTGATGATATGGATGAATTGGATATTCTTATTTTAAAGTTAGCATTTACTATACAGTGACCTCGACCAGTGTACGAATAACGAAATAATTGGTTGTTGTTTATAACATTGCATATTAAACATATATTGCATAGTAACGTTAAAATTCTCTCAAAAATTGACGGGATGCTCATCAAACATATCATGTATATTTGATGCTCCACCGCGATGCATAAATGTAATATATTATCCCATTTGAGTGTTTATTTCGACCTGTATTAGTCTTCTGCAGCTATTTATCACGATGTCTGCTAGCGATAACAATTCAAACTTGAATTATGTTGACTGTATATTACAATGGAATTTAAAGCTGCGTGACATAAGATTTCATGAAAATAATTATTATTCCTAAAATTTTTGTAAATCTTACTTTTTGAATGTGTTTTATATTTAGGTCATAACTTTTTCCATAAAATGTCGGCCATTTTCATACTTTTATTGGGGTAAGTGGATTAACATAATGTATTCTGTCTTCTCCATTACACTCGTATTGCAAGTACATAATGTGTTTTGTTGTAATAGGTTTCGAGTGTGGTTACTTACATTGTCGATAAAATTACATAACTTCAACTCGACAAAAATTGCGGACGGGTAGACAGAAGTGTAACAACAGTGTCGTGTTATATATTTAGGTGCCAACGTGACAGATGGCGAATATGCACCATTTCTTAAGCACGACAACATACACTTTTATATTTTTTTTATACAACACGCGGCAAAAAAGCAATCGGCCCACCTGAAGGAAAGCGGTTACCGTAGCCTATTTACGCTCACGATACCGAAGTATGAGCTGCGCGTTGCCACTCTGTGTTCGGAGAGTTATACTGTGTTGGCATTGAATTTCTTATTAAACCGTATTGAAGTGTCCTTAAGATGTTTCCGTTTCCACGTGAGTCCTTATATCTAAACTTTTGAGGACCGAATTATCCATTACTTTTTATACTGTTATCTTTAAAATACGTATTAGAAAGCTACGCCCGATCAGAGCTTTTCCTTTATCCCTAAGACACAATATAGTATATAAATATAGCTATATATATCCTTATCCACTCACAAACATTTTCACTTTCTTAATTTAGTGATCACTGTCTTTCTAAGCAAGTGATGCCTGCGACAGTGGTAAACAGAGGCTTTTAGCTTTTTTAACACAGGCAAATTATCACCAGACCCAGATAAAAATAAAAATCTATAATCTATTCACAAGCGCCGTAGCTACGTGGCTTTCCCACAATAGTCAAATACTAAAAGCTAACAAGGTTATCACAGATCAAGTGCTGATATGATAGCGTCACGGGTAATAACAGAAGCTTAAACTATATCAGCTGATTCTATCAACTGATTGAATCGTATCTGTCAGCTGACAATATATCGCTGTTTATTGGATAGTATTACATGTGAAGAATTATATATATATAATATACTACCAGCGATGAACGCTGTCCGCGAGTCCATCACGGGATAGCCAGAGAGGGTAGAGCCCAATCTCTCTCGATTCTTCTCGATTCGGTTGTCTTTGGTAGTCGGAACTTGTTCCTTTTCATCTCCTTTCAAATAGTTATGCATTGTACATCTATTTTATCAATCGTTATTTTTTTCAGAAGATGGTAATGCGTATATATGTAATGAGTTTGCTTGGAAAACAGTAATTTTGAGCATGTTCTTCAATACCGTCAATGTTCGTTGAAGGGCAATGTTCCAATGACTAACTTTTATGACGACGTCACTGGCCGCAGGTGATGTGGCGAGGTGAGTAAGTTAAGCTTGTGCGTTGCCTGTCGTCTGCTGAAGTTCGCTGAACATTTGTTAGCGTTCTTTGCTAAATATATAAAGTAAATATCACTCTTCTAATCTATCTTTCAAAGTTGTTGATGTTTTATGCATTCAACTTAGTTACGTTGATTGTCTTCTCAATGATCTGATCTGAATTCTCACTGTTTAAAAAGTTGAAACTTATGCAAAGGCACATGACGTCCTTCAGGAAGTATCAACGCGGTAGTCGGTTTCAAACGTGAAGCGATTTCTTGCATACACCAATGCTCGCCGTTGAGATATAACTTTGTCCTAAACCGTGGACACAATAGTTATCGTGTGACTTTTGACGCACTATTTTCAATATCGGGAAGTTGAACTATTTATAGATTGTAGGCAAGTACTATTAAACTACCCGCAACAAGTAAGTTTACATACGTAACGGTAATATTCACAGCCTTAAGGGTAATTTAAGTTGTGCATCCATACCTGCCATGAATAAGGTTTCCAATAATAAGCTCCTTTAGGAGGGGGGGGGGGGGGCGGGTGTTGTTATATTGTGTTGGCTACAGAAGAATTAGTTATATTGTGCAGCCAACACAGAATTGATACTTATGTATCGTGAGCGTAAATAGGTTCGGTACAGTAACGGCTTCTCATCAGGTGGGCCATGTGCAAGTCCAGTCTTATATATACTCGAATAAAAAAATCCATACAATTTATTTGAAACACTAAGTTAATTATTCCTCACGGTGATACATACGGTCATCAAGTCGTCAGTACAGACCACTGGCACTTGAACCTTCAAAATTGACAGCTAATATAAACCACTCGGCTACCATTATGTTTTTGTGCCATACTTCCTTCAATAATCGACTAATCCTCAAGTATCTCCTACTTAAACACAATAATAATATATCCTCACGTCTTCCCACACGTGTCCCCGAAGGGGTAGACAGAGGTGTATAGGTAGTACCCACACATCCCCTTTCCGCCAGAGATATACTTTAGGTGCCAACGTGACAGATGGCGAGTCCATTGCCGTTACTCAAGTACGATTATACATACGCCTTTGAATTGCTTCTCAGACGTATGCAGGTTTCCCCTCGATGTTTTCCTTCACCGTAAAGCTCGTTGTGTGACTAGTCACTGTACTTAAGTCGAGAAAAACTTTATGGTACAGTCGGGATTCGATCTTTGTGTCGCAGGCAACTACTCGAACAACTCGGCCACCACGGTTAAACCTACAACTTACACACAACTACTTAAACACAATGGTGTACATTTTATACGGCACCTAATGGTAGACTATAACAATAGCCTTCAGGCAATACGGGAGTGTGATATAACTTGCACGTTAACCACACTTACGTGCAAATAGAAATGGCAAATTCATCTGCCAGCAAATAACATCGAACATCTCTGAATGCTTAGAGAAAACAACACTACATGACTATTGTACGCATTAGTGAATGTTAATGTGCTTATTACAATAAAACAGTTCATTAGACCTTCCGTCGTCAGATCGTTATGGACGTCAGCCAAATTAACGTAATCATCTCAAATGATATTGTAGTACTGTATTAGTCACAACGTTTACCGTCTCGACATTATAACCAGTTAGTACCTACTAATAAATAGTTAGTGTGACGAAGTCTTAATACGTAATGTAATAAATAAAATCTTAAACGTAAGTATGTCTTAATACAAAACGATAAGTATCGTAAAAATTAAGCCCGCAGTGAAGATATTCGCAAAGCAACTGATATGAATGCGGGTGGAGTTGGAGATGAAGTAAAGTATACTAAGTTGGTTTGGATTTTGGCATTTTGGGGTTTCGGATTTCGGCAGCGCGCGAGTGATACCCCTGGTGTTGCAAGCATCCATAGGCGGCCGTAACCGCTTACCTTCAGGCGGACCGTAAGCTTATTTTCCACCAAAGTAATATAAAAAAAATATTTACTAAATTATACTTATATGAATGTCTTTCCAACGTCTAGAATGCTTGAAACCGACGTGCATGTATGAAAAGACTGATGAATGTGGACAAAGCGAAAGAGGCCTGTAAGTCTAGATAGAACTGGGGCTCTATACTCTCTGCCTATCCTGTTAGGGACTCGGCGTGATGATATGTATGTACATACGATTTTTTGATATAAAGCAAATACACAAAACTAATTTTATTTCATTTAAAAGAGCCGAGGGTATATTAAAGTTCAGCGCATTAATGGTATCTCGGAACGCAAATATTAAAATACCTACGTGATAAATACTTACAATTAGGATTATCCTATTCAGGTTCTTAGAGAGATAAAGAAGAATAACGAGATATATAAAACAATTTTACACCCGGATATTTTGTTAATACCAACATATTTTTTTGGTTTGTCGGCTCATCAGTAATTTTGAACTCAGCTCCCTTTGAAATCTACATGTTTGTCATCGAAATGTGTTATTTTTGTACGGGATTCATGTTTTGGCACAAGATATTGCTTGACAAAATTAATGTGTACGGCATACCGACGGGTGACGGAAGAACGCACCTATTATGTGAAAATGTTTCAGTGTTCATTTGGACACCTATTCAGTTTCTGGCATCTACAAATCTTACACAAAAGTATTATTATAAAAATAACTAAGTATTTGAGTGGTGGCCAAGTGGTTTGAGTAGGCGCAGGCAAAGGCTGCAGGTTTCCTGGTATATTTGACGGTGAAATATTCCGATCATAAGTCCAGATATATGACACCATGAGCTTAGCGGTGATGTAAAACATCTCGAAAAATTTTTATACGTCTGTAAATATAAATCCGCCTTTAGATATTGTGACAGGCTCAATTTTTGTCACGTTTTCAGTAAATTTAATACGCCACATTTAACAAGCCGCTTACACTAAATGGAAAAATAAGAGTTCATACAGTCTTCTCGCAGACCTCCAAACAAAGACAAAGTTCCTCCTCTCATCCGCAAATACATCCCATTCAGGACGAACCTATATAATTCAGGTAAGACCTAAATATATACCTACCTACAAAAGTTGCTATTAAACATCTCTTCTGACCCATTTAGGCTACAAATATAGATTGAGTGTTATTGTATATACTATATTAATATTATATTACGTAGAGTGTCTATTAAACAAATATTATATTAAGCGTTATTACACCAGTCTCGTCAGTAAACAGCCCGAGGCATCTTCATAATGAGTCTGTCGCCGGCCATCTTGACGCCTTCACGCTAAAGTGAGTTAGGGTTCTAATTAAATAGTATGCTTTCTTCCTTATTTACACAGCTAGCTCCGGATTGTGAAGCGAGTAATATTATCCGCTATTATCACAGAAACCGATGGTTTGAGTAAAATGTCAACAAAGAAGTAAAAATGTATCTAATTCAATCAATGTTCGCATTTTATTGAAAGCTTAATACTGTTTTTATCAGACAATGTCTAACGGTAGTGTGATATTTTTAGTAATTGGTTGATAATAACATGCACACAGCCTGCTTGTCATATTCAAGATATCATTTGCAATCTAGATCAAATCGATAGGACAATCAAGGATATGTACGTCAAGTGTTTTTTATTTTGCTTTATTTATATGAAAAGCAAAAATAAATTACGAATAAATTAAGAGTTTACACTGCGGAGGATTTGGCGTAATGATATGTGTGGATGCATGTTTCTGAAAAATAACAATCTCGAACACAAAATGTAATATTTTGTTATAATTAAACGTACTATAGTCTAAATAGTAGATTTTGAAAAATTCAAAAACTGCAAACTTTTTTGTTAGATCATTGAGCGCTTCTTGCTTATCAGAATTTTAAATCCAAAATGGTTCATGAGTCATCATTACTAGGAACTCCCGTCTTATTTATTTATATTAACACGCAGGGAAACCTCGTTATAGTAGGCATAAAGCCGGTTAGGTTCGAACGGTTGAAATACATGGAACAGACGTTTTACTATATTTAAATATAGATACTGCAAATACAATGTATATTTGTATTTTTGCTGTTTCTTACCTAAATATCTAGAACTATATAAACAAAATGTACGATTCGGTCAAGGTGAATTGTCGTATCTACGTAATACTAAGGCACTTATATTATATAGCTATACATCACCCATAAGTGTGCAATACTGTCAAGTACTTACCTTGTTTTGAAATCGAATATACACTGAGAAGTATTTTCATGTCTCCTACAAAGATCCCCCAAGGAGTTGGCAGAGGGATAAAACAACACTGTATTTTCACCTGAAATATATTTAGGTGATAACGTGACAGAATGCGAGCCCATCGCCGTTTCTCTAACATTTTACATAATTCTAGTCTTTGAATTTTCTTCTCAAACTAGAAAATTGCAATCGCATCGCATCGCCTACATAACCGTAAACATTTTATTTCTTAAATGTAGCATTTATAAAATTTTCAGTTAATAATATTATTATCGTTGGCACCTAATATACCTCTGGCGGAAAGTGGGTGTGTGGGTATTACCTATACACCTCTGCCTACCCCTTCGGGGACCCTTGTGGGAAGGCGTGAGGATATATTATTTTATTATTATTATAATTAATTTAATTATAATTAAGAGCCGTGGTGGCCGAGTGGTTCGAGCAGTTGCCTGCGACGCAAAGGTCGCAAGTTCGAATCCCGACTGTACCAATGAGTTTTTCTGAACTTAAGCACAGTGATTAGTCACACCACGAGCTTTACGGTGAAGGAAAACATCGAGAGGAAACCCGCATACGTCTGAGAAGAAATTCAAAGGCGTATGTATAGTCGTGCTTGAGTAACGGCGATGGACTCGCCATCTGTCACGTTGGCACCTAATATACCTCTGGCGGAAGGGGGTGTGTGGGTATTACCTATACACCTCTGCCTACCCCTTCGGGGACCCTTGTGGGAAGGCGTGAGGATATATTATAATTATA
>JACCPG010000322.1:24283-76996 GCA_016069955.1 Drepana arcuata
TCAAAGGCGTATGTACAGTCGTGCTTGAGTAACGGCGATGGACTCGCCATCTGTCACGTTGGCACCTAATATACCTCTGGCGGAAAGTGGGTGTGAGGGTATTACCTATACATCTCTGCCTACCCCTTCGGGGACCCTTGTGGGAAGGCATGAGGATATATTATAATTATAATTAAAAAAAAAGCCGTGGTGACCGAGTGGTTCGAGCAGTTGCCTGCGACGCAAAAGGTCGCAAGTTCGAATCCCGACTGTACCAATGAGTTTTCTGAACTTAAGTACAGTGATTAGTCACACCACGAGCTTTACGGTGAAGGAAAACATCGTGAGGAAAGCTGCATACGTCTGAGAAGAAATTCAAAGGCGTATGTATAGTCGTGCTTGAGTAACGGCGATGGACTCGCCATTTGTCACGTTGGCACCTAATATACCTCTGGCGGAAAGTGGGTGTGTGGGTATTACCCAAACACCTCTGCCTACCCCTTCGGGGACCCTTGTGGGAAGGCTTGTCAGCAGAAGGAATATTTCTATACAAGAAGTTGTAGTAATACGAAAAATGTTTTATACACATAGACGTCTCGCGTACCTACCAAGAATGCTAACAGCATTGCCACGCTGGCGACAAATATTGTCATAATGAACATAGGAATTCTCAACCCATTCTATCATCTATTCATATTTTGCACAAAGTTAGCTCTACGTGACAGAGGCAGTAAACAATGATTACAATTTTAGTGATGGCACTAAAACAGAATGAGGGCTAACAACCTATTAGCATAAACTCGTAAATGTTATGTGTCGTCACAGTGGAGTTGTTTATATACAGAGATTTTTAGATACCTATCTGACCGTGTGTCATGTAGTTTACGAGCCGCAAATACTAATATTAAACTTTACACTATCGTGTTTCTAACCGATTTCATTAATCTAATTAGGTACCAGTAACCAATCAAAATCAAAGTAATTCTGGTTAGATTAAACAATTATAATATTAGAGACCATATTAGAAACGATTATATAATTAGAGACCACATTTTTTAGGTCGGTGAATTAGTAGTAGTAGTAATTTTGACGTCTATTTTTTAAAAACAATTTCTTATGTTTAGTTAATCATGTTTATAGAACCTACACGGGTATAATAATGATAAAATAATAATATCCTTCCGACTTCCCACAAGAGTCCCCGAAGGGGTAGGCACAGGTGTATAGGTACTACCCACACACCCACTTTCCGCCAGAGGTATATTAGGTGCCAACGTGACAGACGGCGAGTCCATCGCCGTTACTCAAGCACGACTATACATACGCCTTTGAATTTCTTCTCAGACGTATGCAGGTTTCCTCTCCTTCACCGTAAAGCTCGTGGTGTGACTAATCACTATATACTTCAGTTCACAAAAACTCATTGGTACAGTCGGGATTCGAACTTGCGACCTTTGCGTCGCAGGCAACTGCTCGAACCACTCGGCCACCACGGCTCTTTCACCACGGGTATAATAATAATAATCTGGAAATGACACACAAAGCTAATCAGAACTAGTGGGGCAGAGCTTTTAAGCAGGCTTTGTCTGATATGCTGTAAGCTCCTCTGATATGCTTCATGTCTTCATAATTAATAGATACATGTTATATGAATACGTAATACATAATATATCTTGCCGAAGGGAAATACATCCAGACGACCTCTCACACATATATATTTTTTTCATCCGCAGATAAAACATGGAGACAGACAAGATGTCAACGGCGTCATCAGTAGCGGAGAGACGCCCCCTCATGCAAGCCTTGTTGATCGAGAGACGCATTCTGTTCGCCTGCACTGTATTAGTCGGTCTCTGCACGTTTCTGTGGATAACAGCTGTTTGTACTGAGAAATGGGTGCACATAGACGCGGGAAATGGTAAGGGCTCAAAATACTGTATACTAGAGCTATACCCCGCAGTTCACCTGTGTTTCATCTATATAGGATCTGATCCTCGTATCTATTGCTGAAAACTTTCTTAAAATCTGTTGGTTAGTTTAAATATTCTGAACGTACAGACGGCGCGAAGTGACTTAGATTTATTCTATGATTAGGAAATTTTAAGCTTATACATAAAGCTTATTCATTTCTAATCAAACATTTTGCTGATAAGAGACGGCGTACAGGGTGCGGCGTACGGCGTCTAATGAGGTTTGGAATATGTATTGTTTTATTAATTCATAATTTTAATAGGGTATTCTGACTCGCCGCTGCTAAGCTCTTTGCAAGAAAATGTGTTGTAATTGCATCATTTCGATCGTTTGTGCTAATGATACCCGAGTTGCGACTAATTTTAGTTTTGATTGAACATGATTATTTTTACGTTAGTTCTGCCAAGTACAGGCCAATCGGAAAGTAGAAAAATTACAGTTGTTTCTTCGTTCGTAAAAGTTTTTCCTAGAAAGATCTTACACTGAAACTTTCGCACACTATAATTACTAATACGAACCCGACTGTAATGTTACCCAGATCCACTAAAGTAGCCTAGTGATCGTAAAAACTTGGAAACATTTACGGCTAATTAACTGGAAGACGAATGTCTTAATCTGTAGCTCTCAACGGTATTATGATTACGGATCCATCTAGTCGAGTGTCACATCAATCTTAACGTTAATGCGTTGGTTTATATACCTACTTAGTGGTGGTATGGTCAACATGAAATATTTTATTGTGTTTTTAATTAATTAAGTTGATTAATCAGGAACCGCGTCGTGTTTTAATGAAACGTACAATGGTTTCGTTTCGAATTGCATAAAAACATTGTAAGGATAACTTCACACTTTTAAAATCAATCAAATAATAAAGTAAGAAGTATGTATCATGAGAAAACCCGATGGACCCACGTCGCGGAATGGTTACAGTGACTCCAGATTGTACCAATGAGTTTACTGACCTATGTATTTAGGTGCCAACGTAAAGTGTGGTGAATCCATCACCGTGTCTTAAGCTCTATACATGCATCTTTGAACTTCTGCTCAAACGTATGCGGCTTGCCTCTCTACGTTTTCCTTCATCGTAAATCACCGTGATTAATCACTGTTCATTCTCGTATGTTCAGAAAAACACATCGGTACAATAGAGATTCAAACTTGCGATTTTCGTGTTACAGGCTTAGTACTCGAACCACGGTCTCCATAGCATATTTTTAGAAAGCCTATGTATTTTATCATATATTAATCTCAGGATATACACACGTAAATCAATATCCTTCTCCATGTTCGGTCCAAGCGTTTGTTGTTTGTCTAGGTCGTAGGTATGTTTACCTATTTTGTATTATTACCTTTACTTATATCAGTCAGATAATCTTTAATTAACATCTCTATTGCTTAGACAGAGGATTAATATTTTTTGACGTTTATCCTCAATCAAAAATGTGAGCTAAAAATTTACATCCGTTTTCAAATACTTTGTGCCAGTATCAAAGGCTGCTTTGTGTAAACTTTTAAATGTACTCGTACCTTCTTTATAAAGCGTTTGAGTGAAACTTTTGGCAGATATGATTTATTTATGTTTTCGAGTAGGTGGTGTGATGCATCGATAGTACGCTATGTGAATAATGTTCATATTTAAGTGTCGATAAATTTGAATAATGTACTTTTTGTTTATTGCAATGTAATCGCATGATTCTTGGGATCTTATACCTTTTGGGCTTCAAATGAGCAGGTGTAATTACCCTCACATTGAAATATATTAAGGTTAATAATAATCGACCAGGAGTCCATCGCGGTCTTTCGGCTCGTTTTCATATACGGCCTTCAAAATTTAGCTCAGAGAGGAGAGACGCCTCCATACCTTTGTACAAAGGAGAACCTCTGAGTGGTTCACGAGATTTTTTCCTTTAGCGTAATATTTAAAACCACTCTAACAGAGTCATTGGTAGAGACTAATGGTTCATGCTTCATGAATTTTGACTCGAAAGTCTTATGCTATAATGGTCATAAAGACATAATCGTAAAGGAAAGGATTAAATTGTAAAGTTTAGGCATTGAGAATAGGATGGATCATACATTAACCGAACAAAATTCACATGGAATGACTGTGTTGGCAGTGTATGTTAATTTCTGAAACTGCTAGCACAGCAACTCTACTCATTTTGAGGTCGATTGTAAAAAAGTGGTATTATTGTTGTTGTATTTATCGGGGAAAAAAAAAGGTTCGGATAACAAAAATTATAGGTACTTCTTTAGTCTCCTTTCTGATGGCATACCTACTCTTAGTCGTGTACTGGAAGTATGTGGGGACTTTAGTAACATGGCAACAAAGTGGAGTGAGGATGTATTATCCCGAACGGGAAATCCAACGTTGAACGGGAGATTCCACTCAACATCATCCGGGAATCCGCATATGTCACCAAAAAGTATATAAGAACATTATAAATCCTCACGCCTTCCCACAAGGGTCCCCGAAGGGGTAGGCAGAGGTGTATAGGTAATACCCACACACCCACTTTCCGCCAGAGGTATATTAGTGCCAACGTGACAGATGGCGAGTCCATCGCCGTTACTCAAGCACGACTATACATACGCCTTTGAATTGCTTCTCAGACGTATGGAGGTTTCCTCTCGATGTTTTCCTTCACCGTAAAGCTCGTGGTGTGACTAATCACTGTACTTAAGTTCAGAAAAACTCATTGGTACAATCGGGATTCGAACTTGCGACCTTTGCGTCGCAGGCAACTGCTCGAACCACTCGGCCACCACGGCTCGAACATTATAATTTGTGAAAATTTCAATTTTATAATCACGACATTCGTTACTATTTTCAATTTAGAGCACACATGATACAAATATGATAGTTGCTCGTCGATTATTTCTAAATTGAAACTGTCACCACAAATTACATTATGTATTCGCTCCTCATAAAATAACGCGTATTAGCGTTAAAATTTGTTATCTTATGCATTTGTTGATATATTTTTAATTACGTACGTATGTATGTGCGTGGTATGGGGTCGATGGCTCTTGTTCTATTTTAGTGAAGCGTAGACTCGTGTCTATAAATACATGCATGGTATTTCGTTGCATTTTGTTTAAATATTACCAAAATATGTGGTAATACAACTGAATCTATGATCCATCCAACTAACTCACATGAACCTTTTTCTTCTAACAGTTCAAGTTCAATTCAGTCTGTTTTATTTCATACATACATACATATCATCACGCCAAGTCCCTAACGGGGTAGGCAGAGAGTATAGAGCGCCAGTTCTCTCTAGACTTACATACCTCTTTCGCTTCGTCCACATTCATCAGTCTCTTCATACATGCTCGTCGGTTTCGAGTACTCTTAACGTTCCTGTCCTTCAGAGTCCGATCTATTTGATCCAGGTAGTTGGAACGTGGCCTTCCTCTGCCTCTTCTTGCACACACTTTTGCTTTGTATATCTGTTTCGTCAATCTTTCTTCACTCATCCTTTCTATGTGTCCAAACCAACGTAACATGCCTTTCTTCATCTTTACAATCACGCCCTCATTCACGCCAGTTGATTTGCGAATCTCTTCATTGCGGATTCGATCTAATATCGTTACGCCGCACATTTTTCGAAGAGATCGCATCTCGACTGCATTCAAGCTATTTTCATACTTCCTCTGACATACCCAGGATTCGCTGCCATACAATAAGGTATGTTTTATTTCCATTGATAAATAAAGTGATTACAATCAGTCAGTATATTGAACTTATCACTCACTAATACCTACGAATATATACTTTCACGGATTTCTAATAGTAGGATTTCGAAAGCGTAGGCAAAATATCAACAACACCCTCTTTTCGCAGCAGATACGTTTAGTTGCCAATGCGATGTGATCGATGTTCCTTGCTGTTTCTTAAGCACAAGGACACATACGTGCTTGAACTGCTAATTAACCATTTTGATTCTTAACCTTCGTTTTTCTTAAATAGTTTCCTTCGTCGTATAGTTCGTATAATTATATTATATCTTCACGCCTTCTCTTAAGGGTCCCTGAAGGGGTAGGCAGAAGTGTGTAGGTAGCACCAACACACCCACTTTCCGCCAGAGATACATTTCAGGAGCCAACGTGACATATGGCGAGTGCGTCGCCGTAACTCAAGCACGACTATACAAACGCCTTTGAATTTCTTCTCAAACGTACGCAAGTTTCTTCTTGTTATTTTCCTTCTCCGTAAACCTCGTCGCGTGACTAATCACTGTACTTAAGGTCAGAAAAACTCATTGGTACAGTCGGGATTCGAACTTGCAACTAGTCAAACCACTCGGCCACCAAGGAGCTCACGGCATAAATTCAATAGAAAAAGGAAAATATAAAATATATCTCTGGCGGAAAGTGGGTGTGTTTGTAGTGTGGTACTACTAAGGTCCCCTTGTGGGAAGACGTGAGGATAGATATATTATATTAAGATATAGGTATTCAAAGGTATAATATAGGTATATATATTATAAAGTTTTATACGTGTAAAATTTATAAATTCAACAAAAAAAAGCAAAACGTAGATAATCAAGAACACACTTGTGTAAACCGTCTAAAGACCCTCAATTCCAGATGTATTCAAAGCGATATTAAAATACCATTAATATTTCAACTCAATTTACAAGGGAATTGGATTTGCGTAAACCAAAGAGTGTATAATCCACCTGGAGAACAGCTTGGCACGTTTTTACTGTTAATAGGTATGTTTCCAATGGATATTAATTACACAGGAACATTCTGGCGTTTTGCCAACCTCTTAGTAGCCGCGGTCGTTAACGCTGACAATAATTATCAGGTATTCATACACGTATCTAGCTCAGAACAAATATTTCTTTATCACTAGCTGTGCCCGTGACTACGTCCGCGTGGAATTTAACAAAACTTCAGCACACTTTCAGTTCTCACTTTAAATTCACTCACACTTTCACATCAGTGAAAGTCGCGTCAAAATCGGTCCAGCCGTTTCAGAAATTTGCCGGAACAAACAGACGGACAAACAGACAGATTGAGTAAAGATATTTTTGGTATTATGTACCGTGTATACATCCATATGCATTTAGTTAGAAGCGGTTATTTTAATATTACATACAAACAGACATTCTTATTTTATTTTTTAGTTTTTTGTACTCATAATTAACTAATTATATATATATATATATATATAAATTAACTACATATCCTCACGCCTTCCCACAAGGGTCCCCGAAGGGGTAGGCAGAGGTGTATAGGTAATACCCATACACCCACTTTCCGCCGGAGGTATATTAGGTGCCAACGTGACAGATGGCGAGTCCATCGCCGTTATTCCAGCATGACTATACATACGCCTTTGAATTTCTTCTCAGACGTATGCAGGTTTCCTCTCGATGTTTTCCTTCACCGTAAAGCTCGTGGTGTGACTAATCACTGTACTTAAGTTCAGAAAAACTCATTGGTACAGTCGGGATTCGAACTTGCGACCTTTGCGTTGCAGGCAACTGCTCGAACCACACCACCACAGCTTTTATATATTATATATATTTATATATTATTATATTATTTATATAAATTAACTAATAAAGGTCCACAATCAATTAACTTGAGACATATTTTATTACTAAAATAACGTGGTGTTCAAGTGGTTCGTGTAGTCGCTTGTAATACAAAGATTGCAAGGTCAAATCCCGACTGTATCAATGAGTTTTTTTTACTTTATTACAGTCTTTAATCACACCACGAGTTTTACGGTAAAGAAATACATCGAGAAAATATTGCATGCGTTTATGAAGAAATTCAAAGTCGGATGTATAGTACTGCTTTAGAAACAGCGGTGGACTTGTCATTAGTCACGTTAGCATAAAATATATCTCCGGTGGCTAGACCGACCACTTCAGGGTCCCTTATATACATATACCTGAATGACAAACGACAGGACACGACTATACTTTGACGACTGTCTGGTCTAGTGGTTAGAACTCCTGACTGCGAAACTTGAGGTCGCGGGTTCGAATCCCGCTGAGGGCAGATATTTGTGTGATGAACACGAGTATTTGTACCTTAGTCTCGAATGTCCTATGTATATATCTATATTCTATATAAGTAAATATATCGTTGTCTAGTTACCATAACACAAGTTTTGCTTACTTTGGGACTAGGTCAATTTGTGTGCATATGTCCCAGGTATTTATTATTATTATTATCATTATTATACATAGGTAATTATTTAAAACGTTTCCACAGAACATTAATCTATTAAAACAGGTTGGACTGACATGGAATTAAAATATTGTATTGTTTTCAGGTATTCCGCATCCTAAAAAGGGACCATATCTGATCTGGAGTGACTCGGGGGTGTGGGAGATCTGCCGGTACGTGTTCCAACCAGACGACGTACCTTCAACGTCTGAGAAGCACAACGGCACCGCGACAACGGTAACGCCACGTCCTTACAACATAACAGGACCAAAGGGACAGTTCTCTACCAGTAAGTAGCCTTTCAATTCGACGGCCGTCTGTTCTAGTGATTAGAGCTCCTGACTGCAAAAATTGAGGTCGCGGGTTCGAATCCTGCTGAGGACAGGTATTTGTGTGATGAACACAAGTATTTGTACCATAGTCATGGATTTCCTTTATTAAATATATCGTCGTCTAGTAACCGCAACACAAGCTTTGCTTGTGTTGCGGTTTTAATTTGGGAGCTGGTCAATTTATGTGGAGTTGTCCCAAGGTACATATTTATTTATAATTCGTTATTTACAATTACCTTATTGCGTTCCATATTTTCTGTTCAACATGAAGAGCATAGAAACACTGAAATAGATAATAAACTTAAGTATTGTGCAGATACACCATAAATTACTCGCGTGCTTAAAGTGACGAACGCTATTCTCGAACATATATCATGATATATTTTTAACCATATATTGAAACTAATACTTACGTTCATACATTTTAGCTCTAAGAACATTATGTTAAATTGTCCAACACATACAGAAAATGGTTTCCAGCTGTAGGTATTTACTGCAATTCTATGTATGAAGAGTTAATAAGATAGCAAAGTTTATGTGACCGGGATACACAGGCGAGAAATACATTATGTATAATACATACGATGTATAAGATACTCCGAAAAAGGATCTATACTATATCTTCACGCCTTCCCACAAGGGTTCCCGAGAATCAATGCCATAAAATGCCACACGCAATGACCACATAGCGGGCTCGAACCCTTCTGGTCCGTGCCAATGAGCTTTTCGGAGCTTGATTACGGTGGTTTGTCACACCTCTCGCTCAAATGTTGGAAGAAGAAATTTTCATCAGGGTTCACTATGCAAGATGCAAATGTCAGAGTAGAAAGTCAAAGACCTTTGCAAAGTCGAAACCGAAAGCTAGTAATAATCATACTTAAAAATAAGAATATAGAATATTGTAATAAAGGTTCAAAGTTCACAAGAAATATTGCAGCGAACGTCTAAATTCTTAATAGCAGCGTCTTAGCATTTATCCAATGAAGCTAGATGTTTATCGTGCAGATATTGGAATACTAACCTTTATAATATGTACACATATTTAATTGTTATTTATTATCATTATGTGTATGTGACTGAGCTCCTCCTAAGTGGTTGGACTGATTATGATGATTTTCTTTCATGTTTCGAGAATGACTTAGATCGGATTGGTGGCACTGTGACATTGCCAGCTTCAGGAACTTTAGTTTTTTTAGCTCAAGCGAAGCTGGGCGGGACATCTTATACGATTATTACAAATAAGTGCTAAAGATGAAAATGAAAATATCACCATCTTTTTCTGATTATTAATAATGTATTGTAAATAATTTTCAAGCTTTAATTAGGTCTTTAGATTAGGCTTAAAGCGAATGATTGCGACTTGTGAAAAATACGAGATACACATTTTTTCTTAGAGCCGTAGCAAACAAGTGATTAAAGTAGTCTTGTCGCACCAAGCACACGCAAGTGTTTTACGGTAAAAGACATAATTGCGATAGAAGTGTACATTAGTGTGCAAAGAATTTAATAGACGCCTTTGAAGACGTTAAAGTGTCTGTGCTCTATTCAGCTTTTTCACACTTATGTGAACGTTTGGTACAAGGAAAGGTGGACGATTTTAGACCGCTACTTACCCATATGTATTGGGTATGTATAATATCTCCTATAAGGATCTTCGTACAAGGATCACCGGAGGGATATGCAGAGGTGTATAGATAGTACCCAAAAACCCACTTTCTGCCAGAGAGATATAGTTTCAGTGCCAACGTGACAGATGTTAGTCTATCCTCGTTAGTAAAGCACGACTAAATTTACGCCTTTGAATGTCTTCTCAAATGTATGCAGGCTTCCAATATTTCCTTTCACCGTAAGCCTCGTGGTGTGACTAATCACACTTGTTCAATTACAATTTTTTTTAAATTAATTTATCAGAATTCAAACTTCTTAATTATCGCAAGAGCATGATAGAAAAAAAGTCCTGGGGCGTTACCGTGGCGTGTTATAATATTTTGAGGGTGTGGAGGGACAGATGTATGCACGTGATATAGGCACACTTTTCATTAAAACATTCTTGGATTATTACTGCAAAAGCACGACACGGCATTCTGACTTAGAATATAAAAATGCAACTGCACAATGCACGAACGACTTCGAAAGCTTGAAAATGAAAGAAACACACATTAGGCGAGCGAGATTTGCAGCATATTTCCGGACAAGCAAAAAACATTGTACATAAAGTATCTGAAATGTTTGGAAAATCACGAGAACCAAAAGCATCGTGGTTTATTTTTTTGTAAGCCACCTGCTGCTTTAGCTCACTCGGTTTGTCCATTAACTCCCGTTGGTTTACTTTACCTTACCAATGTTTTTCTTTCTTCAACTAAGACCACTAAACATGTTTTCTGCAATTAATATATTTACCTAATAGAACGTCTAGTTAGAAGCTCCGAGCAGCCATAGATAACATTAAAAAGGCGTCTGTGAGATGCTTTTCTTGTCTATATGCACCCAATATTTCATGGGAACATAATTAATACAACATATTTCATTTTTAACTGATGTGTGTGTAGGTTGCAAGATTAACAGTGCAAAAGTACATAAACAGTTTGCTCTCGGCTATTCTCATCGTTGACTCTGTAAACATACATATATGAAATTATAATATATAATATAATAACATCAATATACATCCATAGTATCATGCACCAGTTTTCATAGGGTAGGGCGCCAGTTCTCTCGACTTTCACACGTCTTTCACATCTATTCACTAACAGACGTCTATCTAGATACATTCACCAGTCTTCATATTTGCTCGCGGATTTTGAGTACTCTTGAGGAGCATATTTCAGCGCTTCACCTAGGTAGTAATGAAAAAAAATCACACACTTGATAAATAAACGAAGCGATAAAGTTGTGAGTGATAGTTTTTATTTGACGTAAGCAGTAGTTAGCATGGCCATCAAATACGTTTGTAAGAAATAGCACTGAAGTATTTGACTATAAAGTCAAAATTAGTGCATAATTTAACAATTCCAATTCAATAGAAATATTAGGACAAAATAACCATTTTAAAAAGTGCTAGGGAAGTGTATACCGTGAAGTTATTCAAATGACGTATACATAATATATGTATGTATGTGCCGACGGCGGCGCAGGCGCAAGCAGTTATCGCCTCCATGTGCTGCCTATAATTAAACTAACAAAACTTGTCGCTATTTATACAACTCCACATTGTTACAACTCGCGGGTGGGACAACACAGTACAAATATTTCGTTGACAGATTTAGATTGTTTCAGCTAGCAGTAAAAATGGACAATGATTTTCGAACGATATAAAATCTATTCTCTTGTTCTAATCTCATTCTAATTTAATTTTGTTCTAATCTAATTTTTATTTATATCATTACGTTGTCTATACAAGAAAATTACGCAAAGGTGTGTTACTGAATAAATATGTAACTATATTTTTGAGCCAATAGTTGGACACACTTAAGCTATATATTTTTCTAAGACGTATGTCAATTTAATTTTATCCAAGTTTGTGGTGTCATATTACTGCACTTATGTGCAGAAAAGTCAGGTCGATGGTTAATACTTCCCTACTCCACAGGGACTTCCCTTAGCTGAGTTTGGTTGGCCCAGAAGAAGTGCCAGAATCTACTCAGCAAAAGTACTGGCTTATGGTGTCGCCAGCAAACACTCAGAACACGAGAGACAATTAAAAAGTAAATACTTTAGCGTTCATAAATCAAGAATACTTTTAGTACCCGTTGTTCCATCGAATTAGTCGCCCATTTTAACACGTAAAATATTCAATTTTCTCTACAAAAGCTTAAATCCAAGTCTTGATATTTTATTAAGATAACCCTTCACGTAGGAATTTTGTTATGATAGGTCCCTTTTGTGCGAAACCGCCGAGAGCCCGAATAGTCTACCTAAAGCCTTTGTGAATAGGTACCAGTTCTCTTTGTGTGGCGTCAAATTAAAAGACATGACCCGACATATTTCTTGTATGTTGGAGTCGCTGTTGTATTAAAAATATTTAGACAAGACTTCATTATGGAATAACCATCGTTGTTTCTCGGATATCATAAGGCATTATACAAATGTATCAACGACTAGCTGCGCCCCGTGATTTCACCTGCGTAATTATTGATATCTTTATTTTTTTTCTGGAATATTAATCTGGAATATTAGCGAAAGAGGTATGTAAGTCTAGAGAGAACTGGCGCTCTATACTCTCTGCCTACCCCGTTAGGGACTTGGCGTGATGATATGTATGTATGTAATATTAATCCACTTAATAATTCATCCCTGTTCCTAATTTTATCCGATTTCGTTAAGTCGTTTTTGCTTGAAAATGGAACAAGCACCCAGATATATAGATAAGATAGACTTTCGCATGTATCATATAACTTGGTTTTTTATTTACGTCCCACTGCTGGGCAACGGTCTCCTCTCTTTCCATCGCTCGATCCAAGCGCTACTTCTAATCAGTCGTTCACCTGAACGACTGATTAGAAGCCCATGCCCACTTAATTCCGCCATCTTTAGTTACGCCGTTTACTTGGCCTACAGCTCGTCTGACATGCCACAGACGTATCCAGCCCAATCCCATTTAATCCATTAGGTATACAAACACTTAGTCATTATTATAGAAATGCATATCTACTTCTTCAGGCGCCCTTATAATATCTAAAGAGTTATGAATATGTTAATCTGTAAGTACCAAGGACTTAACGGCTCAATAAATAACAGCACAATGACATCAGACTTCAAGTCTCGCCAATGAGGCACGTCATGTCGTGAAGGAATGTAAGTCAATTATTTTATCTTTCGTGGCACTTCATTACAATACATAATAGAGCAAGAAAAATATAAAATCTTTATAGAGCGCTGACGAAATCAAAATATGCACTGGTCTGTTTCTTCCTCCGGATTAAGTATATTCTCTAAACAGTTACCGGATTTTGATGAGACATTAATTACAAGTAGGTATATAATTTTCAGTGAGATTAAGCTTTGAGATTAAGATATGAGAGCCGTGGCGGCCGAGTGGTTCAAGTAGTTGCCTGCGACACAAAGATCGCAAGTTCGAACTCGAACTGTATCAATTTGTTTTTCTGAATTTAAGTACAGTGATTAGTTACACCACGAGCTATATGGTGAACGAAAACATCGAGAGGAAACCTGCATACGTCTGAGAAGAAATTCAAAGGCGTTTGTATAGTCGTGCTGGAGTAACGGCGATGGACTTGCCATCGGTCACGTTGGCACCTAAAATATATCTCTGGCGGAAAGTTGGTGTATTACCTATAAACTTCTGCCTACTCCTTCTGGGACCCTTGTGGGAAGGCGTGACGATATATATATATATATATATATATATATATATATATATATATTATTTATTCTATGATTCACTAATTGCCTCACGATATAATATTACGAATAATGTTTTCTATGTGTATCTATACCATGAAAATAAAAATAATAATTTATCCTCACGCCTTCCCACAAGGGTCCCCGAAGGGGTAGGCAGAGGTGTATAGGTAATACCCACTTTCCGCCAGAGGTATATTAGGTGCTAACGTATAACGTACTATGAAAAGTATGCGTCTATAATCACGGCAAAAGTCAAACACTTATTTTAAACATATCAGGCGAATCGTAAACAACATTTTAGCTAACAATAACATTCTTCAAATTGGCGACATGCCACAAAGAGCTGACAAAACTCATGTTGTCAGCTCCTTAAACAAAGGGTTTCGTAGCTAACCATTTGAAAATAAAACTAAAGTCTTTCAAAGTGCTTTACACAAGATGAGTATTATTATGTCTTCAGTTCTCTACCGACACCCTATAAATAACTTAAATACACATTTGTTTTCATTTTACACATCCCAACTGTGTGATTTAAGCCGGCACAGTTGGTACGTTTCTAAATAAGGACGTACGTTACTATTTTCAGCGAGAATTACAGCCGTTGTCGTTTTCTTTTTTTTAAATTAATTAAGCGGTGTCCTTGCCTTTGTCCCTGTGGTCGTTTGGTTTTAGAATTAGTTATTTGTCTTTCCCACAAGGGTCCCCGAAGGGTTAGGCAGTGGTGTATAGGTAGTATCTATACACCCACTTTCCGTCGGAGATATATTTTAGGTGCCATAGACACAGATGGCTAGTCCGTCGCCGTCAAGCATACGCCTTTGAATTTCTTCTCAGACGTATGCAGGTTTTCTCTCGATGTTTTCCTTCACCTGCTTCGTGATGTAACTAATCACTCAAAATATGTGGTGATAAAAGCACGCGACCCGCCTGGTACGCGGATACCGCAGCTTAAGGACGGTTACAAGAGGTATCTCGCCTTCAACCTTGCAGGAATCTTTTCATACCTTTCTTGAAGAACTTCTTGCTGTAATGTCTTGAGATCGTAAACTACAAAAAAACTCTGCAGTTTTATGTGTACACACATATAAGCACGTCATCATAATGATGCACTCACGATTTAGGGAGACAGAATAGATCGTCGGTCCTGCCTACTTACAAACCTCTATCGGTTAACATTATTCTTATGTCAAATTTGTGATTATCATAAAATTATATTATGAATGTGAATGTAAGTTTGTTTGTTACGCTTTCACGTAAAAACTACTAAACCGATCATCATAAAACTTTGTACACATATTCTTGAAGGTATTAGAAGTAACATAGGATACTTTTTATTGAAAAAAAAACATTTTTACGAAAGATAAAAAAGCCGTCCACGTCCATAAAATAAATCATCAATATACCTTATTCTAAGTCTATAAATGTAATGTATGTATTGTTTTCCTAATGTGCAATCTCTCAAAAGTGGCCTATCAAATTGTAAGTGTATCACATTCTTCCAGTACTGTAATTAATGTTTCGATATATATTGATCGGTAGGTACTGTATAAGTCTAGATATTTCGACACCTTCAAACAGAAGTTTATCGTCAACCTTAAGACCCTTCATATGAGTTTTGTATTTTATCTGTACTGATAGTAGGTATTTTCACGAAGTATAACGTCACTGAAAACCTAACTGGTCAGAAGCCAAAGTAAGCAGTTTTGGCCAACTCATTAGTGCAGATTTGACATTACTTGTACATTACTTGTTCCTGAAATGTTGGCTTTAAATAAATCAATATCATTACGCTTTTCAAAATCAAAAAATCATAATCAAAATATTTTTATTTCATATAGGCCTAGATAGGCATTATAAAACGTCGAAGAAGGTGCACGGTTAGGGTTGGTCGTTTCCATGGAGAAGAACCGGCAAGAAACTCCTCGGTTACTCTTTTCAAATCATTAGGTGTACAATTAATCATATTTCCACAAAGGTCTCTGAAGGTGTATGCATAGTTAACACAACGCTGTATTTTCGCTTGAAACGTATTTTTGTGCCAACGTGGCGAGTCCATCACCGTTTAACCAGCATCAATACAAATACATTTATATTTTTTTCTCACAGTTAACTATCTTAACTATCGGTGTTATCTTTCACCGCAAAGCTAGTGGTGTTACTAATAACTGTACCTATCACTGTTTGTAAAACTATATTGGTGCAGTCAGAGTTCGAAGTTGTAAACTTCTTCAATCAAACCACTCGGAAGCCACGGGCCTTCTTATAAATAAACAACAGAAGTTAATCTTATAATACATATTCTGAATATATTCTGAATATCATACACTGAATTCGCAATAAAACTGTGCGATATTTACATATCTAGATCTAAATAGAAATGTTATATCAGCCGCAGAAAGCCATTTCCAGTGCCGTTTGATCCTTCCTTCCGTTCCCTTTGTATATGAGGCGGAAAAAAAACACAATGGATTTGATTCGGTGTCTATTTGATCTTGTTTGTCAAAATTCTTATACCTATATCTATAACGGTTATTGGTTTTGCTCCTTTATGCCAAAAATGCGAACAACAAAATGTTGGACGTACTTATTTCTATTTCAAGTCACGCAAAACGTGATTTACTATAAAAGGCGTTTAATAATTTATACCGTCTCGTAGAAAATTTTAAGACCAATTTTTATTACACCGTAAGGCCGAATACAGTATGTTTAAAATAAAGTAGATATAAAACAGTCTAATAAGTCGTCAACTCGGACCCCTCTTTTGTATAAGCCATTCAATGTACTTTAAAACTCAAAACTAATATTAGCCTAGGTAATTGATCGTGTGTTAGTCGCTTTGTGCTCAGATCGTGATCGTGATCGTGAAAAAAAGGACAACGATATGATTTCAAATCAAAAGGAGGACGTTTTACCGCACTTTTAATTGTTTTGAAGCAGCCTTTGTTCCATGTAATAAGGAAATTAAACATTTAATGAAAATGCCTGAGTATAATAAACTTGAATACAATTAAAATTAAGATTCTCATTAAAAACTCAAGTAAAATAAAACGAAACGATAATTGAAATAACAATTGTCATGCGTAATAATATAAAAATTATTTACAAAACATTTGATAAGGTAGTTAAAAATAAACGGAATTATCATAAATAAAAAAGATTTCAAATATGTTTTTACAACCGTTTGGAGAAAGTTATGTCTGAAAACAATATCATTTATTCTGTCAATAATCATGACATGACAAGAAGATAGAAACCAAAACTTGGAGACAAGTCCTTCTATCAGATGCTTTTTAAAAGTATTACTTCCGTTGGCATTAAAACGCCCATAGCACTTCATTTATTCATAAAGCTTAATGCATTCTGGCGAGAATTCGAAGTAATAGCAGAATATCGTTCCTGAATATAATACTTCGGGTAAACAACCTACAAAAAAAACTTACTTTTTTTTTTTTTTCTGTAAAGAAATACTCAGCCATATTATGGCTGCGTTATTCTGTAACATAAGATAGAGTTACTACTTACGTTGGGTATCTCCAATTGTAATCGGGAGATTTATTATAATCTGAAGAAAAACAAATCTGCGTCTGAGAAGAAATTCAAAGGCGTATGTATAGTCGTGCTTGAGTAACGGCGATGGACTCGCCGTCTGTCACGTTGGCACCTAATATACCTCTGGCGGAAAGTGGGTGTGTGGGTATTACCTATACACCTCTGCCTACCCCTTCGGGGACCCATGTGGGAAGGCGTGAGGATATATTATTATAATCTTACTCTTAGTATTTTCTATACCATTCAAATGCAAACAAACTTACTGTCCGCCTCACGGGAAGTGGTCGCCACCGCGTTTGAACGCTTGTCACACTAAGGGTGTTATTTTACTATAGGTATATGCTTACGCCTTCCCACTAGCCAAAAGGGTGAGCTGGAGACTATATTTAAGCTTCCAGCGCAATAGATGCCGATTTCATCGCGGTTTCTCAAGCGTGAGTATACATGTTTTTGAATTTCTTCCCAAACGTATGTAGGCTTCTTCTCGGTGTTTTTCTCCAAAAGTAAGTGTGGAAAACTCATTGGCTATTGGCATGCGAATTTGCAATCTACGTATTGCAGGCAACAACAACTAGTTATAAGTATATTAGTAAAAGGCATGCATGCATACGCATGCCTTGCATGCAAGAACCAAAGCCACATCTTGCCCGCCTGTTACTAGATGCAGTTCCTCTACATTATACATTTTATTATGAACCATTGCAAAACAAAGCTTTCCTTATTATTAATAATGATGCCATTGGTCGACCTTCATATTTAAGTTTCATCGTACCGTTTTATATACCTATTCTAGTGCCATGACATGTTATTATGTGACGTTATGACGGTACAAATATACCCTTTCTCACTTTCGATTAACGATCAAAATAAAACGTCACCGTCAGGCCCTTGTCTTCCTCACATCTGACTATTAAGCGAATATACACATTATATTACCGATTGTACATTACAAACAGCCGCTTATATTCATATTAAACTTATACTTCGCTGAGGTATTAAATCATTACCAGGTGTTAGCGCGAATGTTTCCTAAAACATAACTCGCCAATTTCATCGGAAGTCGGTTAAATGTTCACAAAGAATAAACAGTTTTCAGCTGCCCACACAATAAGATTTATACTCACCGATAAAAATACCACATCGGTTCATGTGAGCGAGGCGACCCGAATCCACGGGCTATCTGCGCGTTGCGTTACGTGTCATGTAAATAAATAAACAATGGCTTCTGTGTGCAATTAGATTGTGGCTTCCCTACGAGCGTCAGCGATAGCGCACGATTCACTAAATTAGCTTGTTCAGGCTTTCTCTAGAAGAAAAATTATACTGTCAGATGAAAATGTCGATCGTCCTACTCGGTAACGTCTAAACTGATTAGATTCTATCAGGATTGCTTTAAAATTCGCAGAACCTGTTACCGAATTTAAGGGTTATTTTACATGTAAATCCGACAAGACTAAGAATTGGTTTAAATTGATCAGTCTATCACCGGATTAAAAAGGTTGTTTTTAAAGAGCCTGACGAGAGGTTCGGCAATGACGCCCTTGAAATACATTGAATGGAATAAAGGGACGATAGGCGCAGGTCTGTATGTATATAAAAATTCTCAGGTAGGCCCCTGTCCCTAGGCCCTCAGTAGTATTCAATCCACCTTTGATGATGATTTAATATTAGTAGAGGCTAAGTTGTAAGTTTTCGAAACTCACGCTGCGAAACACAATGTAAAAACTCAGCAGTATGATAGCTTTGGCAAAATAAAAGAATACACTAATAATTATGTATATGATAACAGAAAAACTTAATTTGCACTACATAATCAAGTTTAATCAATAAATCGCTCTGTTTTACGGTAAAATATGGTCATATTTATTTATTATTTACGTAACTATTGAGTTATCATTTGATATTAAAATATAAAATAACTATATAAATAATATACGCCTGTACAAAAGACAGTGTATTCAGCAGTGGGTAATACAGTTCTATCACGATTTTTGCTGCCAATAAACGGAATGTTTATTTATTCGCGCTCGCTTGTTTCTACATAATGTAATCTCAACCGAATCGTAACGAAAACAATGTTACAGCGGGAATAGACGTTTATATTCTAACTACCGAGCTCCGTCACTGAAATACATACTTCTGCGGAATATTAACATGAGCTAACTGTCTTAACCTAAATCATCCATGGAATCTTGTTTCACGTTAATTATAGTCAGCAGTTTACACAAGTTAATGGCTATGGAATTTAAAAATCCATTTCGCTTTTCTTCTCTTGGCATACGTTTCAAATATCGCGTACGCGTATAACGAAACTGTATAGATATAATTATAATAAAACGATCTCCTCATGTCTGTACAAAATAAAATCGTATACCACGGGACGGCGACAGTAGAGCAGCTTTATCGATCTGTACATAGGTTTCTTTTTCGTGAGGCCTCCAATTTAGATAAGTTAAGTGCTACATCTATTTTACATTGATATATTGTTATACTTTCGTGCTCATCGGCATCTATGACACACACTGAGTAACAGTTGTACCTACCTCCCCACAAACCCACTTTCAACCAGAGATATATTTTAGGTGTATTTAGATATTATTTGCATTTATTATTTCAGAAATCATTTCAAATCGAATTCTATAAGAATAATCTTCAATATGCAGTAACCTAATAATATATATGCAGTAACCTAATAATAGTAATATGCAGTAGTAAATAAACACTTATATAACGTCGGGTCTTCTATAGGGTAGGCAGAGAGAGTGGAGCGCCAGTTCTCTCTAGACTTATAGTATTCCTTCGCTCCAACCGCATTCTTTTCATATATGCTCGTCGGTTTCAAGTATTATTGACGTTCCCGTGCTCAAGTGCATGATCAATTTGATCGGCGTCTTAAGTTAACAAATAATTCAATTAACTAGTGCTCTCTTTTTGTTTCATTCCTTTTCGTTGGGAGACCGCAGAAAAAGTTAACCATTTATCTGCCACGTACCTTTGAAAAAATACGTTATAAAATTCAATTAACGTTATCTGCAACGTTTCTTGTAATTTCATTTCACTCTGAAGTCAGTCGTCTGGACACAATGTTGCAAGAGTTTCTATAACAGGAACGCAATTTCGCAAGGTAATTGGTCCTATGATGACACAATTTATTTTGACTTTTTATTACTACTTCTTCTTCTCTTCATACAAGGACGAAAAGAACGAAAGATAGTAATCAGTCATCACAAACAGGAATCATACTCTATGTATAATATGAATTTACAAGGTACAGGTAGTAAAACTTTCCTTTGTGATTAACTCAAGTTCAAATGCTTAACTCAGGTTTCCAAGTAATAAAATATATTATAATTCCTACGTGTAATGAAGATAAGTTCCCTGTGACGCTGGAAGAAATGGTATTTCTAGTTTCATCCGTACGTGTTTTCTACATAATATGATTACGGCCAAATAGTTCAGTTGTAGTTGTGATCTAGCGAGAAAGTGAAAAGGATAGTTTTCAGATCACATTTCTTGCTCACCTACTTCCCTCAGTAGCGAAAAGTTTTTCAAAGCGACTAAATGCTTTTTCTACGTCTTGTAGCCTTTTTTCGTGTTGCATAAAGAACAAAGTAAGAAAAATGAACAGTGAATAGTTTGTTGCGATTACTGAAATCTATTTATGTATATAGCACAAAAGCAATATATAAAGAGATGTGCATCAAGCAATATCTATTGTCAGGCGAGATTATTTAGCTCGCGTCTTTAAACCAGAAGGCTTAATGCCAGCGAACGTCAGCGGGATAATTAATGCAGATAATAATTTCAATGCACTCATTATAATATTATGTATAACTGTACCAATATGTTATAACAACTGAGAACTTGTTAAAATTATTTTTAATTCCAAATACGAATGTACATATTCACCGTTCCCACAAACTATAGCATGGAATTCGGTGCATTTATTAAAGAAGCTAGTTGCGGCCTTACCCGCGGCTTCGTTTGCGTAATTTAATTTAATTTGTAAGGTTTTTGTCATAATAATTCAGGTAATAGTATGACTTTCTCCCATATTTCAAATACCGTCTAGTTTGGGCGTAATTGAGTAATAAAAATCCTCACAATCTTTCGCATTTATATTAGTAGGGATACTTCAAAACCCACGCGGACACAATCGCAGTATTCTTGGAGCTCAAGCCACGAGAGACATGTTACAAAAACAAATTGAAATCGTGAGCGGAGTACTCGTATGTTATATTTACGATCATCTTTGAAATTGTATTAAAAGTAATAGTAAATCTATAGTCAATAATGAATAGATAATCGCAGATTATAGTTGACTATGGTCAAGATTTACGACGTCGTAACTGACCGCAATAAAGTGTGTTTTGAAATATAAATAATATTTATGAAACTTTTTATAGATTTCTTTCCAATTTTAGCTGTTCTTGCTTCTGGTACATTTTGTTAGAACTCAAAGGTCTCAATGGTAAAACGTAATTTTTTCACTATATTTCGATCAGCAACAATTTGGTCTCGCTAGTATGGCTGTTTCTTTCTTATAGTAATTGCTGCCAAAAACCAATATTCTTGGGTAGTTACTAAATTCATTTATCTAAGGTAACCAGGCTAAAGGCTTACCATCGTATGAGATGTATCATTATCCAAGCTCATAATTGTTATACGAACTAATACCCTAACAATGTATTGTAACGACCTTCGACATAAAATGAAACTGCCGGTTGCTCCGGAAGACCGATAAGCTGGGACGATAGTGGAAAGTAAGCCCCAGCTATAGCTAACGACTTCTAATAGAAAATAGCAGTAAAGTGGACACTATCGCTACACTAACCGACCATTCAATACTCGCCTTTAAAGGGTTACAATAAGGGCCAACCACGGGTGTAACATTTAATGGACGTTTAAAGTGATGTAGGTTTTGCAAGTCCATAATAAATGTTTGATTCGTATGCTTCGATAATACATTTTCTGAGGGTTAGCTTGAATTTATTTAACACTGCCTCATTCATATTATTTTTGCCTTTTTCCCAATAAAATATCCATGAAACGCATCCTTTAATTTGATTCCAGTATTAGTTACCTTTGTTGTACCAAAGAAAGTTGACAATAGAAGGGGAAGGATGAAAGTGGCCTTATACGAAATGACAGTCTCTTAAAAAATCTCTTAGAAGGAACGCTAGTGAGACAGAGAGGAAGATCAAGATTTATATACATGGGTAAAATGATAGAAAATGTATAATTTGCATAAGTAGGACAAAAAGGTTGCGCTGGACAGAAGCAAATGGAAGAAGTTGCATCATCTGACAAGAGTCCAGTTCTTAATTAGTGTATGATAAATAAGTTTCCTGCTTATCAAACAAAGCGTAGTTAAGAGACGATTGCCTTGTAAGTAGGAGATATAACTTATCTGGCTGTACCGCGGTAATTTTTTCCCCTAAAAGGCAACACTATAAAAAAACTATTTTTGCTGCAGTTATGTGCTAACGTGACAATTAGCAAGACTCAGTACATATATACCGTTTGAATTTATTCTGAAACGTATGCAGGTTTACTGACATCACAAAGCTCATGGTGTGGTAAATCACTGTACTTCAAAGCAGACAATTTAATTGTTTGAGACCACCTTGAACCTATTCCAATTAGTCTCAGCCATACTCGGCCTCATGAATCGTCGGCCTGATATATTTTACCGTAATTGTTTTTGGCTAAGCATTAAAGTCCTATGTGACATAAGAACCAGGTCAGGCCTTAATGAAGTGTGCTAATGTCGATGGATCGTGGGAAAAATAACTAGATGATTTAAGAGGTTATCGACAGAAAAATTGTGGGCTGCGGAAACCCACGTTTCCGCGTGAGGTGAACGTGTTTGAAACTTTAATAGCATTCATCAGATTTATTGTATCATCTGGAAAACTTAAAAATATCCTGTTAAACTATAACACGAAAAATATTAGGCTGACTTCCAAAAAAAAAAAAACAATGAAATCTTATAATTTTTTGAGTTAGTGGGTTATTTAGTAGCTCTATAGCTGCTTCACATTATTGCATTATTGAATTATATTAAGATTATTTTCTGAGGGGATAAGATTAAGGAATAGGACCCAAATGGTATAAAAAAGGTCGATCTTAAAAAGGCTACGGTCGTATAATGCTGCGTTCCAAAATGAAATAAAGTCATCCTTTATTTAGTTCTGGAACCTATACTTTTGGTATTTCTATGGGTTCGTTTTTTGTACTGCTGATATACGAGTAGCTTCTCCTTTCAGTATATGACAACGCGTGAGATACCCACGGTGTTTGTAGCGGATTGGTGGGTCGTGTGGGTGTTGTGTATTATATTAGTGGGTTGGTAGTCGGTTACTATCAAGCTGTTAGTCTGTTTATCTGCCAGCTTTCCCGTATAATTTTTTTTTCACAAATTATTAATATTTTTTTTATACAATAAGAGTGGCAAACAAGCATACCTACGGCCCACCTGATGGGAAACGGTTACCGTTGCCTATTTCCGCTCACGATACCGAAGTATCACCTGCGCGTTGCCACTCTGTGTTCGGAGAGTTATAGTGTGTTGGCAGCATAATGGGTTTAATCCTCAAAATTTTAATGTAACAATCCTCCCCCCTCCTCAAGGAGCTCATTACTGGAAACCTTATTCACCGTATAGGAATACAACACAAAAAAATGAGTTATTTGGCTACGGACTTCTATAAGGTGGAGGAGGAGTGAGAGTGAGAGAGGAGAGTGGAGGTCCTGCCCCAGTCGGGCAGCTCCAAATTCGAACGGGAAGCCCGTTATGCCCTACCTCGCTTAAACTCATTTAACAGATTTACATAAATGGCCAAATAATATTCTCTATAACTCAGTAGTCGATTAAAACACCAATAAATTATCCTTGCCTGCTGAAATCGATGATATTTTCTTATGAAAATAGGTCTAATTGGTTTTGCTTACGAAATGAGATCTAAGTAAATGGCAATCGTGAGTTGAATGTAAATGAAATGGTGAAGAAAATACGTAAATGAGAACTTTTTGAAATTACACTCGTAAGGCAGTTGAAATCGTAATCTCGTTTAGGATTCGCGGAAATATGTGTTTTAAGAACATTTTTTTATGCTGTTTTTTTAATCTTGAAATAAACCTTTTGTAGTAGGAAGACTACTACGCTTAATTAATTTATTTTTTTGTTTCAGAATGTACCAACTACTTGGCACAGCAGATTTTGAAGAAAGGCGAAGCTCCAGATCCAGCTTACGATGTCAATATAGCCAGTTAGTATGGCACTACTTTTCTTCTTTATCAAAACTCAGCTTTCATTATTTTATACACAAATAATTTCTTATCTGATATTATTACCTTATGCCTATACTTAACCGCCAGCGCTTTCCGAAGCGGTGTCCGGATTAAAGATATCAAATAAAAAATCCAAAAACATTCAGAACATCTTTATTAAAATCCAATACTTTAGCACCTAGATAAACATGCGCATCTTGCTTATTCTTATCTAACTCATTATCTTACTATCTTACTATAATTATAAATGTGAATGTTTGTAATTTTGGATGTTTGCGGTTCTTTCACGGCCAAACGGCTGAACCGATTTGGCTGAAAGTTGAAATGGTGATAGCTTATACCTAGGAACAGGACATATGCTACTCTTTTGGTTTTTTTAATCCTGAAGAATTCAAAGTAAGGTTTTTTTTTTAGTTGAAGTTATATTATAATGTATGATACTCTTTCACGGCATAGCGGTTGAACCGATTCTATGCCGCGGGCATAACCTAGTACTTAATATAGCTTGCCTTTATAAGTCGAAACGGTCTGTCAAATTCGATGTAAGTAGATATATCCTTTCCTCCATAGATTACGTGCGGACAATGATCTCCTTCGGCATAATCTGCCTGTTTGTCATGGCGATGGGCTGCGGGTTTTCAACGTACACCTTCCGTAACCCTCGCTACATGTTCAAACGCCTCGCCGCGGGCATACACTTCATAAGTAGTAAGTATTGTAGTTAATACATCACACTATTCATAGATGTACTAAAGTAAGTGAGCAAAAACACTAACCAGTGTTACTAATAATGTATTTAACGTCATAAAAACCAATAGAACTTTTATTTATTAAAGTAATTTTCAATCTGTCACGTTGGCACCTAATATACCTCTGGCGGAAAGTGGGTGTGTGGGTATTACCTATACACCTCTGCCTACCCCTTCGGGGACCCTTGTGGGAAGGCGTGAGGATATATATTATATATTATAAATTTTCACATGATGACCAATATACATGTTTTGTAAACGGTTAAAGACATAAATAAGCTGTGCTAATACCAAATGAGTTATCAGTAGAACATAGATTGAGTAGTAAACTAGATTATAGAGTTAGAGTTCTCTTGCCCAACAGGTACCCAAAAATAGTCATTAATAATGTTTCTAGAACTTGACTTGGCAATTATTTTAATCAACATTACTCTACTCGACTCAACATATGACCGTCAACGAGAGAACCACGCTATATTTCAATCACTTTATATAATAGATTTGTAGTAAAAAATTGTTCTAGCTTTTGAAGCGTACCATGCTGTGTTTTTACCAGCGTTATTCAAGAGTGCGCACGGGGCAGATTTATAGACGTGACAAATATGTATTTTTGAATTAAGATTGCAACAGCATGTCAGCTCAAGTTCAAAGATTTTGATGTTGACATTGATATGAATAATAAACATATCAAATCATTTATACTCATTTCAAATAAATCCAGAACTGATAGAAACATTTTAATTTTTCGTGAAATGACATAATTCCATAGCCGAGATACATTCGTTCTAACGGAAATGTTAGGCAAACAACATGACTCTGTGTGACATACTGTTTGTTCAATGCATGGCGTTTGTAACACGCTTTATACATTATATTAATGTATCATTTGATCAATATCAACGCCAGCTGTGCTAAAGCTTGGAGATTTGATTTCTCGCAATAAATTTCTGTTAGATATTTAAAATAAATAAATATATAGGGATATATATGTATGCCTTCTCTCAAGGGTCCTCGAAAGGGTTGGCAGGGGTGTGTAAATTGAACCTAAGTTTCTAACGTGAGAGATGGCGAGTCCATCGCCGTTACTCAAGCACGATTTTAAATATGGCTACTTACGCGCGTTTATGTAATAATAATACCTTGGGACAATTCCTCATAAGCTGACCTAGTCCAAAAACAAATAAGCTTGTACTACGGCTTGTAATGATGGTTTGGTCTAGTGGTCATGCTACAAATCATGACGTCGTCGTCCAGTCAATGTCCAAATATGTTTGTTCATCTAACAAAAGTGTTTACACTTAGCCGAATTGAACTCGATTTCCAGCATCGTAGCCAGTAACTTCTCGATCTAATAGCGTTACATATATGTTAAATTTCATATGTCAACTAAAATATACTGTTTTCCAGCCGCCTGCACGTTCGTTGTAGTACAAGTAATGATGTCTTCCGTAGACTACATGAAGAAAAGTGAAAAGTCGTTAATATATCCACAAGGCGCCACCCACTAGTAAGACCAATTTCTACAAGATTAATTATAATAAACACTAAAATTTATTGACTTTTAATCCGATGATATCTCTTGCAGTTACCACGTCAGCTTCTTCCTTGCGTGCCTTGTAGTGCTTGTGAATCTCTTCGCCGCAGCATCCTTTCTATGGTATTCACGCAAGAGGAAAGGCGACAAAGCAGCTACCGACGAGCTGGCCATGGCCGACGAACCCACGATCATCGGCCGATGACGTCACAGTCTCCCCACCACCAAGCAATTGCAGTTGCTGCATACCTTTCTCACGTCTCTACTGAACAGTGCTCAAATGACCAGAACCTGTAACAACAAACACGTCTTCCACGTAATTTACGCAATACGTAAAGGGTCAAACGCTGCTCTCAAAAAGTTCCTGACTGATTCTCTTTCCTTGAATGTAATTACACCCTGAATGTAAATTGTAACGTTCATAATTATTATTACACCTTGTTAATCTTATAAGCGACGGAAAAAATCTTTATTGCGACATTTTTTATTACCAGCTTGCAATGTTTTAATGTGAAATGTGTATTTAAAGTTTATGTATCTGCCTCTGACTTATAGGATTAACGAAGTTCGTTAACGATCGGCAGTGTTATAAAATAGTGGTTTCATTATTTAATTCTACGTTTTTTTGCGTTTCTTGCGCGTGGTTGGTTGTGTGTAAACCATTGCTATTCTGCTCATATATTTATATGTACATATTTATATGCGCAACTTGATTCTAGTCATACTTATACTTAATGCATACTAAGTTAGTAGATACATTTCCGTAATTTTCAAACAATTTTAATGTTTTTAACTCTTTTTATATTATTTCACTATGCACCTAGGGATTGTAATGACGTGTTACCATCATTATTCAAAAGTATCGAAGTGAAATTAACTAGCGTCATAAACGTACATCTATCTTTTGAATATTATCAATCTTTAATTGTTATATCACGTGATAGTAAGTAAGGCTCTCAAATTTTTTTGAGCTATCAAAACATAAAAAATAAATATTAACTATTAATGTTAAATGAAACTTAACATAACACTCTTACGATTCGAATAAGAACTTAGTCTTATTTAAATTCATATAAGAATCGATAAGGCGGGACCAAGAGAAGCGCACGTTAACATTGCTAATTAATAAATAGAAGAAGCCGATTACGTATATTGTTTAAAAATCTGTAATTTAATTGTATCTTGAATAATTACGGAATGTATTGTAACGAGTGGTACTGTTTATTCCATTATACTTGCATTATTGTGTGTATTGATGTCATGTACGTTCTCCTATTTATAATACTTTATTATACGAATAAATCCTTTAAACTTAATGCTTTCATTCACTCCTCTGGACGTCTCACAAAGGGCTCACAGACTCGCAACAAAAATAAAATCACGATCTCATTACTTTAAATTAATAACAGCACGAATGGCTCTTATTTATGTCCGTATTACCTCATGTTCCGAAACACTTTGATCTTTGCGATCTGTTCATGTTACTGGATAGAATTTACATTTAAATATACTGTAGGAGGAAGGTGATAAAATATTAGTATGGAATAAGCGACACACACATTGCTAGAGTGAAACTCCCCGGAACGGATCTTCTGAGGGACAACAGAAAAAAACCGAACGTCTAGTTTCTCCGTCTAGGGTTCCGTAATATATATTTAAGACGATTTATGCAACGTGAAATATTTTGACTAAGCAAAAGTGGTCTGTAATTCTAGAGAGACTGGCGGCCTACTTCATCTGGCTACACCGTGAGGAACTTGCGTCTTGAGCTATATGTATGAAATCCTTATTTATTATGGCACGTTACAAAATACAAATACCGCCAGTTTGTGCCAATTATATAATTTTGAAATCTTTCTTCTAACTTCCATTTATAAATAGGAAAGTGAATAAGAATCGTAGTTTTGTATTTAAATGTATTGTAAAAATCTTCAGAATGTCTGTCTGGTAGCTGCGAACATAAGAATAAATACAAAAACGTTTGTAAATTATTATTTTTAAATTATATTCAAGATGATAAATAATTTTATACTCCACCTAATTTTGAATTAACTAATTCAAATAATATTATTTGCAAAGTTTGGTAAATTTGATGTGCATTGATGTATATATCCCGAGATAAATAGATAAAGACACGGCAAACGCAAGGGTTCTCATTGTGCCTACTGATGCCGGAACCCTAATGGCATAAAAACTTTTCGACAGTAGCTATTTTGAGTTGAGCATTGTCGAAAGTCTGGCATCGACCCAGCGCTCTGCTGTGACACTGCCAACGTCAACAGAGGTTACTGTCCTAAAAAAACTGTACTGAAGGAAAGGCCAGCATTACTAATGATCCTGTTTACTGGCCATGGGGATGTATACTAACCAGATGAGTCCCGAGGTTTTCACCCGCGTAAATTTTGAGTTAATTGAGAGATTTTTTCATATCTTATATACTAATCCAGCTAATAATCTGTTTCTGAGCCAAATTCTATCTAATACCGTTCAGTAGTTTGCATGAAATAGCAAACCTCCTCACAAATTTTCGTGTTTATAATATTAATAGGATGAATAATAGACGGGACGAGCTGCACGTGCACGTGATAAATTTGTCGGGAGTATTGCTCGATCGCGGGGGAGGAAAAAGAGAGGATGATAACGTGTTGGCCATATTAATTTATTAGAGCAGTTTGAAAGAACATGAAGTAATTTATTATAAGTGTACGTAGATATATATATCCTTCATTTACGTTTGAAAAGAAATTCAAGGATGTATGTATAGTCGCGTTGGAGAAACCGGCGACGGATTCACCATCTGACCTAAATATATCTCCGGCGAAAGAGGGTATTCCTACACTTCTGCCTCAACAGGGTATGCTCGCAGCAATATTGTTTATTGGTGTCGCACTCTATAAAGCGTTAAATTGATGTCATTGTGATCTATTGTTATGCCAATGATCGTAAGATCACGTTACTTTGTCTATGATACAAACGACTGTACCGTCTTAAACGAGCGGTAACGAGAGTGTCTTATAAGGGTTTTCCGGCTTTCCTTACCCTTAAAATATGTGGCTCTATTTTCGGAGATCAAATGCTTCTTTTTCTTGCCAAGTTTTGACTGCCTTCTGGTCTGAAAAATATGTAGATTAAATTACAAAGCATAAGACGGAAGATGTAAGAAAAAACGCTTTTACTTTACATTTGTACTCGGTAGTGTTATGATAATAAAAAACCTATTTATTGATACACGCGAGGACTTTTTGAACATTACATATTTAACTGTTTTAAAGTTGTTGCTATGCATACTCGATAATCCGGTAATGTCTGCCTACGCACTAAGACTTTTTTTCTGGTATCAATTACATTAGGTAATACTTTAGGGATAGAAATATGTCTGAACCTCAATTATCGCCCCTCAAATTAAAAAGAAAACCTTATACATTAAAACATTACATTTATTCTCATAGCCGTTCCTGGTACATATGAAACCTCTTTGAACATACATGGTATTTAATCGATTACGCTCAATACTTGTTAGTGTTGCCATGGCAACTCTTCCGTACAGTTTGCATGCCGCTCAGTGCTGATAATAGTATAAAATAATTTCAGTTGTAACCCTAAACAGATCAATAACCCCGGTAATTCAAGCTGATCACGCGATATGGCCGATACTAAGGTATGCCTTGCTTCGTCCCTTCAATCTAATTAATTTTACATGACATGCAAGCCAGTTGTTACGTCAAAGTTTACTCGTAGAATTCGTACCAATGCTTGGGGTTTTAATATTTACATTGAAATGTCAGGGGATTACAGTTCATGCTACATGTGTTTGTTTGCTGTAAGTTTATGATATTATCGTCACGCCTTTCTATTAGGGTTCACGAAGGGTAAAGCAGAGGTGGAACACCACCCTATCTGCGCTAGAGATAATTATGATTAAGTGCTAATGTTGGTGTGGACGAAGTGAAAGAGGTATGTATGTATAGAGAGAACTGGCGCTCTTCTTACTATCTGCCTACCCCGTCAGGGTCTCGACGTGATGATATGTATGTAAATAGATAGCGAGACTTTCGTATTTTCTCTGGCACGGCTGTACCAGTCTTAATTAAAGGAACATTTTATATGGTTCACCTATGCAAAAATAATAGATAACTGTACATGCACACGTTTAAATAATATTTATATGTGGGGATAGTAATCAAAACACTCGCGTATTAACTGTGTTTATACGTTATTTTAAATTAAAAATGGTAAGCCGTTATTACATCGTACCTACGTTCCGAGATCAAGAAGTGACAAGTGACATAACTTTTTTTCCTTTTAAATTTTAATCTACAACGCTAATAAGTTCCGTAATACAAAAAGAAAACAAACTTAAATCCATCCCACATATATTATTTTAGGAGTTCATTCTAGACAAATCAGGATGGATATTTGAGTATTATTCCAAGGTTTAAGATTTACAAACACGCATACGTACATGTTTACTTTGATGCAACTTAGTGATTACATTATCATTAAGATGAGTTAATATTTAGACAAATTTAACATACTAGCTGAGTCCCGCGACTTCACTCGCGCGAAACTAGATCGCGTCGTGTTTTCTTTCTGGAATAAGACACTTATGTTAATCCAGCTAATAATATTCTAACAGTGACAAATTTCATTAATTCGACTATTCTGGTGAACATCCATACATCCTTACAAAAAATCGCATTTTTAATGTTAATTTGAGGGAACGCCAAGACAATAGACAGCATTATAATACACAACAACTTAGAAGAAGACTTAGAAGAAGAGTATTTAATAATGATGAAGGGAATATGAAAAGAGCAATGCATTAAATTACCCACGAATTTATGATGCTGTTGAATAAATTAAAAACTTCCATCAGTCCTATATTGCGGTTCTTACGAGACATTTGGGACCTTTTTCAGTTCTTATTGTTATTTGAAATAATGTAGCGGTATTAGAGTGTGTATGAAAATACTGATGAATGTAGATGAAGCACCCTCTCTGCCTACCGCGTGGAGGACTCGGAGTCATGATATGTATGTATATATGTATGTACGAATTACTTCCTGTGTAGTTATTGTTAATATTTTTATAGTATTGCTTACACAGCTAGTAAAAAATCCTGCAGGTTCACCTGTATAAAAAGAATATTTCGTTTTTTTTTCTGGAATAAAAAATATTCGATATATTCTCTACCTAATAATTAGGTTCCAAATATCAACCATTTCCTTTCAGTCGTTTTGGCGTGATAAAGTATTTAACATTCGTATTCATAATATTAGTAGGATTAAGAATTTCACCAAGATTATACACAGAATGCACCTATATTATACTCAGAATGCACCTACATTATACTCAGAATGCACCAACATTATACTCAAAATACGCCCACATTATACTCAAAATGCACGAACATTATACTCAAAATGCACCAACATTATACTCAAAATGCACCCACATTATACTCAAAATGCACCCACATTATACTCAAAATGCACCCACATTATACTCAAAATGCACCCACATTATACTCAAAATGCACCCACATTATACTCAGAATGCACGAACATTATACTCAAAATGCACCAACATTATACTCAAATTGCACCAATATTATACTACTATCACTAGACGCTGTTAAAAGATTGGCCAATTAAAGATTGTGTTTTTATCATACATATCATCACGCTGAGTCCCTCATGGGGTAGGCAGAGACGGGGCACTGGAGCTCCCTAGACTTGCAGATCTCTTTCGCTTCATCCACATTTATCTATATATGTTCGCCGGCTTTGCGTAAGTATTTGTTACATATTTAGTACATTAAAGACGAAGCTTATTGACACGGTAAGCTTTCTTGACGTAAAAAAATGTTTGCTTTGCAGAATACTAAACAGTCTAAGGGTGGCAAAAAAGTTGCCATCAAGAAAAATAAAAAGACAGACGAAGATGATGCTAGTTCGAGTGGTTCCAGTGGTGAGTTATCATTATAAATAGAATAAATGTTTAAATCTGTTTTTTTTTATATACAACTAGAGTGGCAAACAAGCATACGGCCCACCCGATGGAAAACGGTTACCACAGCCTATTTACGCTTACAATACCGAAGTATCACTTGCGCGTTGCCACTCTGTGTTTGGAGAGTTGTACTGTGTTGGCAGCACAATGAGACTAATTCCTCTGCTGCCAACACAATACAACAATCCTCCCCCCACCCCAAGGAGCTCATTACTGGAAACCTTATTCACCGCGTAGGAACAGAACACAATAAATTGTGTTATTTGGCTACGGACTGCTATAAGGTGGAGGTCCTGCCCCAGTCGGGCAGCTCGAAATTCGAACGGGAAACCCGTTATGCCCTACCTCTCTAAATCTGTTTATATCTATATCATCAATATATGCAGTGACAATAATTAACTTATGAATGTAATACCTCACGGCTTCCTATAAGGGTCCCTAAAGGGGTAAGCAGATGTTTAGATAATACCGAACACCTCCACTTTCAACCAGATATATATTTTAGGTTCCAACGTGACAGATGGCATGTCCATCTCCGTTACTCAGAGATGACTATACATACGCCTTTTAATATCTTTTCCAACGCATGCAGGCTTCCTCTCGATTTTTCGCGTTCACCTTAGTTCACCGTAAAGCTCATGGTGTTTACGTACTAATCACTGTACTTAACTTCAGAAAATCTTATTGATACAGTCAGGATTCTAACTTGCAATCTTTGTGTTGCAGGCAACTAATCGACTACCATAGCTCTAAGCTTGAACTTTAGAACCAACTAGTTGTAATTTTAAAAGAGCCTTTATTCTCGCCGTTGCTTAGTTAATTAGCTAAATTCCCCGGAAATCAGGCAGCGAAAGACGAAATAAAAGTATTTTAACAAAAAAAACACTTTGAACCTTATAGTTTATCGTTATGATAATGATCATCGTAATGAGTTTCGCTCTGTATGCAGTTAGTACGTCAGTGAAAGGAGATGAATCAGAAGTAGGACAAATTGGGCATGGCGTGGCAGCTGCATCAGTAACAGTAAACAGGGAAGAATACTTACAAGCTCACAGGGAGCTCACTTTCGATCGAACACAGCAGCAGCTTAAGAACAACATATTACATCGACGTCTTGCCGAGTACTACAAGTACGTGAAAAAGGAAATAAATAACAATAAAATAGTTTATGTCCCCTCACTTGACTTAGCTATAACATTATTACACTACGTTTAATGAATTCAAAATATAATATATCCTCACGCCTTCCCACAAGGGTCCCCGAAGGGGTAGGCAGAGGTGTGCAGGTAATACCCACACACCCACTTTCCGCCAGAGGTATATTAGGTGCTAACGTGACAGATGGCGAGTCCATCGCCGTTACTCAAGCACGACTATACATACGCCTTTTGAATTTCTTCTCAGACGTATGCAGGTTTCCTCACGATGTTTTCCTTCACCGTAAAGCTCGTGGTGTGACTAATCACCGTACTTAAGTTCAGAAAATTCATCAATCAAACAGAAAAAGAAGAATTCAAAATAACATTGCTTTAGAAAGTTTTCCCAGATTAATCTACGGGGCACAGTTAGTCATATTAATATAGTCATTACAAATTATAAAATGTCTCAATATCCTCATGACTATTATGTTCTTAAAGACTGAGTGAGAGTAAATGGATTGACTCATTCAAACTTATACCTATTTATTTAAGTTATAATAAAAAAGCCGTGGTGGCCGAGAGTTTTGAGCAGTTGCCTGCGATGCAAAGGTCGCAAGTTCGAACCCCGACTGTACCAATGAGTTTTTCTGAACTTAAGTACAGTGATTAGTCACACCACGAGCTTTACGGTGAAGGAAAACACCGAGAGGAAACCTGCATACGTCTTAAAAGAAATTCAATGGTGTATGTATAGTCGTGCTTGAGTAACGGCGATGGACTCGCCATCTGTCACGTTGGCACCTAATATGCATCTGGCGGAGAGTGGGTGTGTGGGTATTACCTATACACCTCTGCCTACCCCTTCGGGGACCCTTGTGGGAAGGCGTGAGGATATATTATATTATATTTTTATATAATCAATATACTCTGCCAGCAACTTAATCATCATTTGAGAGTGATTTATGTGTATACTGTCTTCCTATGCGATGTATTGCTACAGTCCAGACGAATAAATAATAATGACATACAAACGTAACTAAATGTAGTAGAGTAAATGATCAAAGTTTGTCAACTTTGCCGAAAAGACGCTGTCGTTAGACTTGTATCCACCCCTTGGATGTTTCGAAGATCTCCGTTGAAACGGTTGATTTATTGGATTGAAATATTAGTGTATTTATTGCGTAATGAGCCCACACAATTATTAGAAAAAAGATCAAGCATGTCCGTATGATAGTGACAAAAAACATATATATTAGGTGCCAACGTGACAGATGGCGAGTCCATCGCCGTTACTCAAGCACGACTATACATACGCCTTTGAATTTCTTCTCAGACGTATGCAGGTTTCCTCTCGATGTTTTCCTTCACCGTAAAGCTCGTGGTGTGACTAATCACTGTACTTAAGTTCAGAAAAACTCATTGGTACAGTCGGGATTCGAACTTGCGACGTTTGCGTCGCAGGCAACTGCTCGAACCACTCGGCGACCACGGCTCCGATCTATTTTATCTATTTTAGTGAAATTATCACAAAAAATAAATACCAGCTGTGGCCCGCGGTTTCACCCACGTAAATTTGACAGATAGACTTCCTTCTGAAATTTATTTATGTTTTGACATGTCATATGTGCTCAGATAGATAATATCTATCACTAATATTTATATCAGTGCCAAATTTATTTAATATATTTCAATAACATAAATGCATCCTCAGAAACTTTCGCATTTATAATATTATTAGGATTTTGGCAATATACTTAGTTGAAGTCACGTTGTTCTGATCGCGCATTTTATTACATGCAACTGTGTGCCAAAATACCGATTATAATTTCTCAAAGTCCGTTAACATTGGGTTTTATGCGACCCATCCCATCCCCGATTCATTTAGAGTAGGATTTTTATATGGAAATGTTTAATGGGTTCGTTGCAAAGAAATCTAACTTGGAAGAAATCGGAAACAAATTATAATAATATAATATATCCTCACGTCTTCCCACAAGTGTCCCCGAGGGGGTAGGCAGAGGTGTATAGGTACTTCCCACACAACCACTTTCCGCAAGATATATATTTTAGGTGACAACGTGACAGATGGCGAGTCCATCGCCGTTACTCAAGGACAACTATACATACGCCTTTGAATTGCTTCTCGAAGTATGCAAGTTTCCTCTCGACGTTTTCCTTCACCGTAATCCTCGTGGTATGACTAATCACTGTACTTGAGTTCAAAAATACTCATTGTTATAGTCGAGATTAGAACTTGCAGTCTTAACGTCGCAGGCAACTTCTTGAACCACTCGGCAACCACGACTTAAAACAACAAATAAATTTATGTAATAATTCCTGTAATCTATTTATTTTACGAATACAATTTGTCAAGGTAAAATGTGTGAATATAAATTAATTGTACATAGAAATAGGATCAGGGCTATATTATTATTGTATTAGTGTGCTAATTTAAATAGTTAAAGTTTAAAGCATTGACTAAATTAATTGATAAAACCTGCGGTGAATGAATGCAAGTAGAAGCAAGGATGGTCGACGTTTGTGATGTTTAGATACATAATGTGAAGGATACGTGTATGAAATTATAGATTAAGCTTCAAAAATACTTTGATAATTTATACATTTATAAAGTTCGGATGATTTTTTTATACAAGGTTGTGTTTTATTTCAGAAAACGAAAGCTAGATCACGTTCTTAAACCATTAGAGGGAGCCATTGATTTGGAAGAGAAGTATCAGCAGACACTCATATCCTATGAAGAACTTAAGGAGAAATCCGAAATAGAAATAGCCGACGTAAGAAACTTTATTCAAACTGCTTTAAATAACTTTCAAAATAGTTTTTTAAAGGAATTTATATGTTGTTCTCTGAATTATAACATTGTAAGGAAATACTCTACATACGTTCGAGAGGACACATATTATATAGTCGAGCTTTAGTGACTACGACGTACTCGCCATTAGTCACATTTGCATCTAAATATATCTTCGGTGACGAGATGTTTTTACACCTCTGCCTACCCCTTTGGGGTGCGCTTATTGGAAGGGGTGAGGCGATTTATGATATATATTAGCTTTAATTCGTATACTAAAATGTGAAAATGAAAATATATTGAATACAACGACGACAAACAAAATGGAGATTGCTTTAGTCGGCACTTGATACTTCCCGTCTTTTAACACATTTCTTTAAAATAATTTCTCATTAGTTCTGTCGCACTTAGTTTTATTTTAAGTGTTTTATGGTCGGTGTGAGTTTCGCTTCCTTGAATATGTTGCTAAGTAGGTCAAACGTTTTACAGTTTGCATGTAGACATGAGTTTGACATTTTTCATAATAATTAGATCTATGAAACTTTTACAGGTTTTATTTTTATTGCGAAATTAAACCAGTTTAATTAAAATTACTATTGCGCTGATTAACATTTTCACAAGTAGTAATAATAAAAAAAAGTAAAAACATTTGATAGTTCTAAGAAAAGTATGTTTTCATTGTTTAATCTAACGGTCGAATTTTCATCTCGACAAGGTCACAAATCCGTCACGCAAATTTTCATCTCGTCAAGGTCACAAATCCTTCACGCAAATTTTCATCTCGACAAGGTCATAAATCCGTCACGCAAATTTTATTTTGTTGTTCAGTTGATACCTTGTTATGTTTAAACATCCCCGAAGTGATATGCAAAGTTGTGTAGTAGACTATAAATAGGTTTTTTTTTCTTCGCAAATTGCTGCATACTTTACTGATTAAGTTGTAAGAACACTTAATATAACAAAAAAAACTTTAATTTGCTAAATGACAGATAAAAGAAAAACTGCAGACGGTGGAAGTATTCTATAGCGACAGATTGGATCACACGGACAAGAAGTTTGACGAGTTACAGAGTCATGAAAGATCAACGGGCACTGGACTCATATATTCCAAGAAGGGGAAACCCATTGCTGATAAGGTGTGGAACCTACTATTATTATTACCATTTAAGTTCAATTGGATCTATGATCTCCTGCACATAGTTCTATTTCAACGGTACGTTTTGTTTTTCAATCTTCAACAAAATAGAATCATTCCATTTTATTTACTTAGTATGAGATCTTTAGAAATATGTTTTCTTGTCTAGATCCAACTATGTATACATATAATATATCAGATATATACTGGTACTGTCAGAAGTAGATAGGTACTATCAGAAAGACTTGGTGGATAAAAGTTTGTTACTCGCTGATATTGTGCACTTGATTTTTTTATCAATTCGTTTGTATGTACTTAAATTATTATGTTAACAAAAAAGAACATTTAACTATCTACGTTATATTTTTTTTAATTGAAATATCGTACATTATTTTTGTTGGTAATTAATTGGCTACCTTCCTAGTCTAGCGGCTTCAATCGTATTTTCGATCCTACAAATGTCTCTTTATTGCCCTTGCCCTTTTACGTCACGCTGGGGAAAACCAAGCAGGAAAAACCACAGCAGGTCGTTCGTACCGTAAATCAAAAATCTGTCTTGAAATTTCAACCAAAGTATTTGTTTATTGTTCCAGACCGTAGAAAGGTTCCTTATGCTCCAAAGGCGTAAGGCAGAACAGGCATCGGCCCTTTGCTTAAGATACATCCGCGCCAGGAATGCTGTGGCCGACCTCGAAGCTATTGTGAAGAAGCTCGAAAGGATTGGCCCTGGGCTCTATGTAGCTCATTTTCAACAACTGCATGTCGATTACCAAAATTTCATGATTAAAATTGAAGGTATTCATTTGTTTATCTTTCCCACTAGGGTCCCCGAAGAGGTACGCAGAGGTGTGTAGGGGGGTACCCATAAACTCACTTTCCGCCAGAAATATATTTCAGGTGCTAACGTGACAGATGGCGTGTCCATCGCCGCTACTCAATAAATATATCATATGGTCCTATTATACATAGTCCAGAAATGCATCGTCCGCATCTTTTATTATAATCAAAAATAAATAAATAATAATGCACCTAACCCATAAATGAATGCCTGAATATATTTGTTATCTATTATCGTCTGTAAAAATTATATTTGTTATCTACTTTTTAAATTGCATCGACAGAGCGTGAAGACGAGCTTATAAAAAATCGCACAAAGTGCGTCGAACACAACCAAATCCTAGCTCACATCAGGGAAAAGATGCACCACACTGATGAGGTCATTGACTTTACCGAATGTGACCTCGGAGACGTGGAAATTGAGTTTCTGAGGGCTCGGGAGGACCTGGGGCAAGTTAAGGTATTTATTTTAACCACTGCTTACTAATTAAGCATCGCATAGCATTAGGTGCGTGCTTGCTTGCCTCACCTTAGTGATATCAATGTTTTTGAAATTGGATAGGGATTCGTTGAAAATAGCCGGTTACTAATTATCATTTTTAATTTTTCGTTAAGAACTTTTAATCTTTGTAATCCATAGTTTCTGTTATACATGTAAATGTCTACCTGGTACTGTCTACCTATGTGTTCCTTAAATCTCTTCTTAAGTCTTCAGCCTCAGCCTTAAGATACTTAGTATGAAAAACCGAAATTTGTACTTACTATGTTTTGTTTTAAAATCCTACCATTTATAATATTCATAATATATATATTTTTACATATACTATGTTCAATGTTCAATGTTCAACTTCAATGTAACTAGTAATTATATAAAAAAATATATATGGTGACTTAATTTTGATTGAAATTAAGTAGACTATTCAAATGTTTCTAAAATTTATATATAATTTGAACTTACCCCCAAATAATAAAATAAAGAAAATCTTATCGTATTCAATCGAACTGATAAAACACAACACCATAATAACATACGCATGTAAAATTTGTATCGAAATTCACTCTTGCTCTTACTACAGAGTCGCAGAGACAGATTGCGATGGGCGCTGGAAGCAGAACTACTGAGAGCCGGTCTTTTGACTAGGAAGGATTTGTTGCATGACTTCCAAGAAGCAACTGACGAGGTAAATAACAATACTAAAATTATTACCAGCTCTGCAGGAACTACGCTTCAAGTGACTCTAGTAACTGAGAGGGACGCGAGCAGCCGTGGAACGCAGAAGAGCGACTAAATACGAAACACGACGGAGTTTTACATCAACTACGGAAAGTCATAGTTATAATGGTGATTTACTTACTGATTAGAATGAAATTGGCATTGGCCATGATTTTCATGATACTGTAATTGTGCTTAGTCACGTAAACCATAATGTCAAATGGAAATTCTCCTTTTCAAAAGTCGAATGTAATGCATGTATAAACGTTTTTTTGGATGAGCAGAAAGAATGAGCATCAAAAGCATGAGTATGTATGTATACGCATGCACATATACATACGTATACTTACATACATAAATACATACTTACATTATATATTATAGCGCCGAGTCCCTAACGGGGTGCCAGAGAGAGTAAAGCACCTGTTCCCTCTAGACTAACACACCTATTTCGCGTCGTCAACATTCGTACAAACAAAACATACCACTTCATACAAATGCTCGCCGGTTTCGAGTACTCTTTCCGTGGAGCAAAATTGTTTGGACAGAAGATCACGTTCCAAATGCTTAAATCGAATGATAAAAATCATGAACGAAAACGTAAAAGTTACTTAAATTCAGCGTGCATCTATTTGATTGACTGATGAATTGAATCTTAGTGAAGACCGGCACTCTACTTTTAAAAAAACAAATATGTGTACAAATTTATGTACAAGTGTACAAGTTTACAAGTATTTAAGACAAATATACAAGTGTACAAGAATGTGTGTATTAAATACACATATGTACAAAATAATATCGACTTAAAAGTTAAATTAACTCAAATACCTGAAAATAATACAATTTGTATTAAAGGGATTTATCTATATAAATATACCCCTCCTACGCGGCTGAGCCGATTTTAATGATTTTTGTGTTTAAGTGTATTTTTAAGAGAGGTTAGATTCACAGTTTGATCGCTGCACTACGATCGTGCTTCAGGAAATTTATTGTTTTCAACCAAGAAGCTGGGCCAGAACAGCTATTATAATAATAGAGGAAAATAAGAAGTATAGGTACGTAATCAACTAGGAGCCTATTCTACTTTTTGAAGTCGGTTAAACCTTACTTATGATAAATTTTCAGACTTCGGTCAGCTAAGATTTTAGGCATGTCTTCTTACGCCAAAAATATTAAATACATTTTATTTATTGTTTTATAGACCCTGTTCGCATAATTCCGTTTCAAATGAATCTGGTCTGGGAACGTTTGTTGGATAGTTTAAATTATATAATATATAATTATAGATTACCGAATGTCCATTAACATGTTTGTGAGATTTTCTAGCACTCATATCTCTATTATTTTTGGCTCCGTCCGATAGTTTTCATACCACAAGCTTTAGTGGAAAATGAAAATATCGCGAGGAAACTTGCACGTATTATCTCAGAATAAATTTAAACTCTCGTCGTCGTGCCCAGGAGATGGCTCCAAACTTGCCATCTGTCACATTGGCACCCACTAAAGATCGTGAATATAATATTCATTTTGGTCTTGTTCAGTTTATTTGCAATTTTTCGTAATGGGATCGTTGATCACGCCTCACTCTCAGAGTTATCCAATTGTAATTTAATTCGGTTTTTCATCATCTTTCAGGTAATAAAGCTTAGAGAAAAAAAGAAACTGCTAGAAGATCAGATAGCGAAGACTGCTATAGAAGTGAGAGAAGCTCGCAAACGTATGCAAATGCAGCGATTACCTCATCCCGGTTCGTCAAATGTAGTTTAAATACCCTTAGAGTCCCTGACGAGATAGGTAGAGAGAGCAGAACGCTATTTCTTCTAAACTTACAGACCTCTTTTGCTTCCACTGTATCCATCAGTAGGTATATTCATAATGTTCCGAGAAGGTACTTCTGACGTTCTCATCCTTTAGTGTTCAATTGTTTTTATCTAGGTTGTTGGAATGTGGTCTTCCTCTGTCTCTTTTTCCTGACACTTTCAAAAAGACTATTTATTTCGTCAAACTTCCTTTACTAATTTTTGTGTTTATTCCTTATCTTTCAATCACGTTTTATATCATTCCATTTTAGTATTATTTTTAATTATCTTTATTAGTATGTACGGGGTAATCTGTATAAAAGTAGAGCACATTATGCATTTATGCAATTTTTTTATAATTCATTACAATTGTTTTTATTGTATAAAAATATCATTATTTTATTATTCATATTTTTGAAGCTCAGATATTTTTCATGCTCCTATGTTCATCACTTGGGTATTGTTTTAAATAAATAAAAAGGTTATATACATCCTGTACTTTATTTTTATTTTATATAAACACATCTTTTTGTACGTTTTGGTGTATTTTAATCGTATTTATAAATGGCGTCCTCACTTAAAATTTGACGCAAGCTCCATGAGTGGCGCTGTTAGTGAAAGAATATCAAGGATTAATTTGATAATTAAAGCTGTCCCCACATCGATATATCCCATGCAAGAGGTTGACTGCCATCAGATCTAGAGTATGACGCCAATGATATTTCAACTTTTTGTCCCTGTAACGAAACGAAAACTAAATAGTCCCGAACTTTTATACAGCTATTAATACTTCAAGATAAAATTACACGACAAGGACTCGGCGTGAGGACAAAATTGCATGTTTTTAAATAGTTAGTATACATCATCAACAGCGGTTCGGGTAGATAATAGTTCTGAGTGTTGGTGTACAAAATTTGGTGTAAAAAAGTATGACACAGTTGAATTATAAGCCTGTACTTTTCTGTTAAGTCTGTTTAAAAAGTTAGCACGGGACAAGGGTTCTGTATACAGAGAGGCAATTTTCCATATTTATATTTATCGTAATAATCATGCAATCGTAATAATATAAGTTGAATGAAGTAATAAAAACCAGAATCTTACTTGATCTCCTCATGTTTACTCTGCGCGGTATCGATATGAGCTGTCAAGAGTAAATGCAATATTGTAAAGAGACACGCACGACGCATGTCGTGTGAAATTGGTTCCAATCAAGATTGAAGTGCGACTCGTATCGACTTATGACGGAAACTTAATTTCCCAGATTTCAGTGAGCTATATACATAACATACTGATAGATATACCCATATAGCTGACATATATGGGTTACCTACCCATTTCCATTTATAGAGCCCTGATGGCCGAGTGGTTCGAGTAGTTGCCTTCAACACAAAGATTGCTTGTCCGAGTACCGACTGTACCAATGGTTTTTTCAACTTAATTACAGTGATTAGCTACCTACTAACGTCGAGAAGAAACCTGCATACTGTGGCGTTTACACTGTATTTTAGTTCACAAAAACTCATTGGTACAGTCGGGATTTGAACTTGCAATTTTTGTTTTGTTTTTTTTTACAGTTAGTTTTATAAAGATGTTGCATCTTAAGGCAAAATAAAGCGAACAAATCACGATAAATAGGTTTAATATATTGTCATTTCGAAATATAGGTACTAATCTACAAAATTCTACAAAAAACTACAGATTACACACACAATAAGAATTAGTTTATTATGATTAAAATTATGTAATTATTACGGCACATGTCTTTTGTACTTGTTAAATTATGAACAGTTTCATTGCACTGACTAGTTGCACTGGTAAAGTCTTTGAACGCAAACGTAAGTATAAACTCTTGGAAATGTTTAACATTTTCAAGCTCTTGCCTATGCCTAATTATTTTTCCTTTGAGTTTAATCCCTCTCACACCCCCAATTAAGCGTTCGGTCTTTGACCGCGATTTTTATATGGAGCTCTGTCGGCGTCGCGGGAAAGTACTTGCTCAGCTTCAGCGTTTTCCCCAAACATGCCTCAACATTACTACTTCAGTTACAACTATTTCAGTTATTATTTAAGAGTGCGAATAACATTGATATATAACCATCACAGCTTCCCTCATCAGCTTCCCTTTCGCACTTTTGTAGGGCTGAGATGGGAGTTAAAAATCACGGCGCTTTTTAGAAAGCGCATTGAACCGAGACAATTGTAGTTACGAGATGTGTTCGAGGACTATTCCGACAATCTGAGTGATATCTTATCCAAGTTTCACTTAGATTTCCGCACAATTAACAAATTAGAGATACGAGATTTTTTGTTCAGCGTCTGAGTTAGATTATTAAGTGTATGGACACCCACTTTTTAGGATAGCCTAATGTGAGGTCCAGAGCAAGTATCGTTTCGGGTATTTTATAAAATCAGCCGGCCTTCTGGTCAGTTAGTTGAACTGTCTCGGGTTGCTGCAGGCTTCCTTCGACGAGTACTCCGTGACTCCAACCTTCAGGGTATCCATATTGACGAACATCATCCCACCACTGCTGCTTACCGTCCGCCCAGATGCAGTACACCACATTGGTGCCTACCAGCACGGCAAAACACACCCAAAACGCAATGCGCCACTGGGCAAGGGTTGACTAGAAATAGAAAATATAATCAAAATTATGACCCAGTTGACAGTAATCTTGTAGTGTATAAAAAAAAATATCCTTTATATTACATTCTTTTTCTGTACATGTGTCCTAAGCCGCTGGAACGATTCAGATGAAATTCCGTCCGTTCGAATGGATTCAAGAATGTTTTCGATGCACAATTGAAACCGATAGGTGGCGTAGTAATCATGTTACAACTTTTTTTACCCAAGTGAAGCTGGGTTGCGATGTTTTTCGACACGGATAAGCTAGTAGTATGATAAGTCACTGTACAGACCACCGGGGATTAGACTTGCAAATCCGCTACTAAAACCAGTCGGCAAGTACTGTATAGAAAATGATTGTACTCACTTATTATTACGTTCTAAAATGTCACACATTTCAAATGCCTTCAACTGTTATGTTTTGTTAGTGTAGATAATACGTCTTATGGACGTTAATATTTACCAAGTGTCGAGGCTTAAAATAATACAATTTGTAAAGTAAATAATGTATACATACATCAGGCGTCAACAACCCAATAAGGTATGGCGTGATGATACCGGCGAACGTCGATGTGGTGTTGACTAGCGATGTTAGCGTCCCCGCGTAGTTGGGCGCCAAGTCTAAGGCGTTCACCTGTCAAGATAAATGCGTTTTTTTTAATGATACATTACGTCTACAACAACGGCTGTGATAATTATTTCTTTCTTCGAGATATTTATTACTATATTTTTCTTTACGTTTTTTAGGATACACAGGATACTAAAAAATAATAAAAAAAGAACTGAAACAATATTTTTAGATCATGACTATTTTATTGAACGAATATAATATAGAACGAGGGAAAGTCAGACAGATAGATAGATGTATTTAGTTACTAACTGTACCTTGCGGTTTTACCCGCGTAAATTTTGATTACATACATACATATCATCACGACGAGTCCCTAACGGGATGGGCAGAGAGAATAGAGTGCCAATTCTCTCTAGACTTGCATACACCTCTTTTGTTTAACCCACATAGGTAGACTTTTTGTTGAGTAAAACGCAATACAGGTGTTAATTCAGCTAATGAGTTTATATCTCAATTCCATTACGTACTTTTTCATGTAAGAGGAAAAAATATTGTGTATAACCGTATACATTAATCTGTACCTTCATTCCGCTGTAGAAGCCTCCCATTAGAGCCATGGAGAGGATGAAATAAACCATTGCGGCATTGCGGTCGCAGCCAGCGTACGATGCTAAAATGATGCAGATGGCGGGACCAGTAGCAGCTGGAAGAAAATGTATTTTCATCATATTGAGTATATGAACATAGGGGATCTGTCTATATGGAGTAAATCGGCGACGAATCTTTAATCTAAGTGAAAATTATGTTGTCGCATAAGTGACAAATTAACAGATTGACAGTTTAAAGAATTTATAATCAGCAAAGACAGTTTCTTTGCTGATTATAAATTCTTTAAACCTTAAACCTTAACATATGCTTCCATGACAAGTATAATTGGTAGGTTTCAATAATTGCGTTTGATCACCCGTTCTATCAGTAGGCTTAAAGGTAGGCTTATTTAGGTTATTAAAAATGGTACGAAAATCCACAGTACAGCACAATACATGGATAAAATGATACTTTTTGACAAATCCCTATGGGTTTTAATGATGTTGATCTATGATTTATTATTTAATGTATTTTTATACTACTTTTTAATTATGATATGGAACGGTTTCGAGCGAATCTTTTTTTCAGTTAAGTATGTTTTTAAAAGTATGAAGAAACTGATGAATGTGCTTAAAGAGAAAGAGTCTAGGGAGAACTGGCGCTCTACTCTCTCCAGCTACCCCGTGAGGGAATCAGCGTGATGTTATTTTGTAAATATACGATATGAGGTCAAGTAAATAAAACAAAAGAAGCTAACAAGAAAAAGAACAAACAAATTATTCAGGTGTTGTTAACGACAACAATGACACACTTGTGAATGAAGCCAGCGTTGACACAATTTTTCGAAAAACAAACCATTAATATTTTAGCCTTTATAATCATCTATGTGAAAGCCGAACACTTTGTTATAATAAAGCAATATTTGTAAAGTTGAAAAGCATTCGACCCTTAATAAGAATGATTGATGCTAGTTCAAAATTGCCTTCACTTTAAATCGACTTTTACTTTTATGTCGGACGCGGCTCGCATCAAAAGCCAAATTGCTTGTATTTTGGTTTCAAAAGCCAATTTGAGAAATACCTATTATTTTTGGCATACATTATGAAGTTTGACGCTTTCAGTTTATCTGCTTGCAGTGTATTGCATAGTAATTATTAGTAACATTATTCAATATATTTACTACAGATATTAATATTGCAGTAAATAAATATATATTATAAGAATCTTGAGTGTATTGTTGTAATATATATTTAGGTTATTTTTGTATATTTTCCCATCGCCTATAGTAAGGGATCTAGTTAGGTTGTAAGATGTCCAGCATATTTTGACTATTATTATTATGCCTTCAAATTTTTTTTTGTGAAACATTTTATCCTTTTCGTTTAAAACACGAAGTTCAAGCGGTTAGTTTACTCGAGCTCCTCTGGTCAATGAACACGTTACTGTGAATCAATCGCCCGAATAATAGCACTGTGCGCTTTCAAGCATAAACTTGGTGAGTCAAGTTTCATATCCTTTCGATCATGTCGAATTTTTCCATTCTGAATTACAATAACATTATTCGAAAGTGCTGATTTGTTTTCGGTTAACAATTTTTTTTTATCTTAATCCCGTAGTATATACTTTTTTAATATTATGTAAGTATATTTTTAATACATCAGAATGGACTACGATCCATACTGGATTGTAATAGAGGCATAAATTGTGTATCATTTATTTTGACGAAAATAATTTTGAATGGATTTTCTTATGTTAAAATAGTTATGAAACAGTCATCTTATCTATCTTCACGTCTCCCATAAGGATTTTCTTCAGAAGGGATCTAATAATTCCAATATTCTCTACACAAATATATGAAAATGTAGTATAAAAGAATTCTACACGTATTTTCTTTAATAAAAACTCATACATGTACAACATCACCCCGAGTTCCTTTTGAAATTTATTTTAAGATAGGCAAATAAATACATAAATAAAACACTTCGAATTGCTCACGGGGTAGGCGGAGTAGTATGGCGCCAGTCGCTCTTGACTTAGATACCTCTGTCGCTTCGTCCATATTCAAATGTTATTATACGTTACGTATTAATATACGTTAGATATCCATCAAAAGCTATTCATATTCTTTGGCAACTTAATTTCCCAACCGAGATCGAACCCTTGATAACAAGCAGAGACGAAAAGGTGTGCCATCGTATCGTGCCTGACAGATTATCTAGGTGAATGAGTATAGGTACCTATGTTTTGACTTGCAACTCACCAACAGTTGTGTGAATAATCCTTCCGGTTTTGATGGTATGCCATCCTTTCTTGATACACAGATCGCAAACGAAGCCAAATAAGAATGAGGAAAGCCACATGGCAATGTATGGCAGAGCCGTGAGGGTACCAGTGGTCGCAATGTCAAACTTGAGCACGTCGTGAGAGTATTTGGGCAAGTCTGTCACCATTGTGTAGTATCCCCAGTCGTGTCCAACCTGTAAAAAATATTAAAGTTTCTGTCATTATATAACAATAATTTTGGATCCGATGATGAAGGTCTGATGACGTGCGAGATGTTCGTGTAATTAATATTAAAATCTTGCTTGAGAGCCGTGCTGTGCGATTGGTTCAAGCAGTTTCCTACAATGCAGTGATTGTAAGTTCAAATCCCGACTGTACATTAGGTACAGAGATTACTCACACGACGAGCTTAGCAGTGAAGGAAAGCATAGAGAGGAAAACTACATACGTTAGAGAAGAAATCCAAAAGCATATATATAGTTGTGCTTGAGAAACGGCGATGGACTCGCCATCTGTCACGGTGGCGTCTAAATTATATGTCTAGTTAAGAGTTATTATATTACCTACACACCTTTGCCAGCACTTTTGGGGACTCTAGTGGAAAATAAAAAGTCATATTTTGATATTTCTTCATACAAATAAACGTAGTAAAATTGTTGTATTTAGTATAGTACGTATAGCTCTACAGTCAAGGTTAAGCTTTATATGCTATGCAAATATTGCTGAGTTCTACTTCGAAACACACTTTAGCTAATATGTATACAAACAACCGGTATATGCAGACATGATAATTATCTTCGGGCTTGTAGTCAGGTTGCCAAGCTTAATGAATATAAATTATGAAAATTTGTAAGGATGCATGTTACAAAATCAAGCCAGAGCGATCTGAGAACGTCTGAACGTCTGAGCGTCGATTGAGAGAAATTTGAATTTATTCCAAAATTAAACTAGCAATGAAATCCATATTACGCAGGTGAAACCGCGGGGTACAGAGATTATACTTTCATAGAGTTAATACTTTCTTATGTTTTTATTAATTACTCTAATTGACTTATTACTTACTATACTTATATAATTACTTACTTTATTTACTAATGTACTCGAAACCGACGAGCATGTATGAAGAGACTGATGAATGTGGACGAAGCGAAAGAGGTATGTAAGTCTAGAGAGAACTGGCGCTCTATACTATCTGCCTACCCCGTTAGAGACTTGGCGTGATGATATGTATGTATTAATTCAATAAGACAATATATAGTCGACTCGGTATGACACGTTCTCAGCTGAATAAATCTCCAAGAAAAAGAACCCTTGTGGGATGACGTGAAGATATGAAGTGTATAATCAAAGTATACTGCATTGCTCTACACAAATAAGGCTATCTATATTACTCTATTACATATCAATTGGATGACGCAATGTGATTGCGAATTGCATTAAATACGATCTTGGCTGGTTCCAGCGACCCACTTGCGGTATGCAAATGGAAACGGCCGGGTGGATGTCATACTAAGTGAGGCATACCAAATCGACTGAAGGTTTAATTACTTCAGATTTGCAATTTAACTAAGCTATTTAATTGATAGACTCGTCACACGTGCAAGTATGTTTCTCTCGTTTGTATTAAAACTGTTTTCGCCCTATTGACCGTATTTTCATCGTCGTTAGTTCGAGTTCTAGTTTATTTTGAGCATTAGTAATATAAGGATTTATTATATTTTTAATTTAAATTACTTGGCTTCATTATTGTCTAATGTATCTTATTATTAGCTTACCATACCTATTTGCTATAGATGAAAATAATATATATTTATTTACTATATAATCTACTGTATTTGGTTATAAGTAGGTATCAAAACTATCATTTCAATTAAGCAGTAGCAGATTATATCCCAATAAAATTATATAAAAAAAATGTTTACAAAAATCGCGGTAGTCGGTGTTTTCCATTTGACACTGTCAGTTTACAAGCTCGATATGATCCAACAGAGTCGTCGCATATCTCTCGATCAAATTGCATAACATGATCAGATTTATGGTATACTATTCAACACACTCCAAGTAAATTAATGATTTTATGATAGATACAGTCTGCAAGCAAGATTTTTTTTTTTTAAGTATTGTCTCTCGTAGCGTGAGTTCCGGGAACTTTTGCTACTTAACCGGTCAACGGCGAGACCTAGGCCTCCAGCCAGGCACTTTATTTCTAAGCAACACAGCTAAGGGCACCCCCTGTGGGGTACGAAACTCGGCTTAGGGCGTTGCTGGATCGCGAGCAAGGGAGCTGGGCTGGACTGGTAAGCAAGATAAACCCCGACAATACAATAAATACCAAAGGTACAAGTTATGCCAAAAACTCTTAATACTCGTAATTACTCGTCGCTACTAAACAATTATCGGCACAGTCAAGAATGCAGATCTAATCAGTTTATATGAACTATAGCATGTTGATTTACTACACCAAGATTGTAGCGGTAAAAGAAAACATCGTTAGGCAATCTGCAACCTACGTTTAGGAAAAAAATTTAAGACTTACATAAAGCTAAAGAGGTCCATAAAGCTTACTCCGAGGAAAGCTAAGAGTGATGATGTATGTATTTATCGTTTCTATGTATGTATATGAAGTCGTGCCTGAGAGACATCTACAGACTCGTAATCCTTGTGGGTCGAGGGTGCTATTGAACTTCTTAACGAATTTAAATTAATTGCCCTGTAAGTTGTTTTGTAAGTTACCCTTCAGGGACCCTTGTGGAAAGTCGACATACAGGTTACAAAATTGATATAGATGAATAGCCTTACCAAAGACATTCCCATTATAGTATCAGAACGTGGGAGCAGATTGCAGATGTTAGGAAACTGTTTGTCAATGTCTTCTACCTACGGCTAAGCTATAAAGGTAACTCTATACCAACACTTTATTTAAGAGAGGTAGGGCATAACGGGTTTCCCTTTCGAATTCGGAGCTGCCCGACTGGGGTAGAACCAAGAATAAAAGGTGGAGACCTTACAGAAGTCCGTAGCCAAATAACACATTTTTTTGTGTTGTGTTCCTACGCGGTGAATAAGGCTTCCAGTAATGAGCTCCTTGGGGAGGAGGGGAGGATTGTTACATTGTTACATTGTGTTGGAAGCAGAGGGATTAAGCCCATTATGCTGCCAACACACTATAACTCTCCGAACACAGAGTGGCAACGCGCAAGTGATACTTTAGTATCGTGAGCGTAAATAGGCTACGGTAACCGTTTCCCATCAGGTGCTTGTTTGCCACTCTTGTTGTATATAAAAAAAAAACAAATAAAAAAACTTATATAGTTATGTGCAATAAATTTTGGTACAAGAATAAATTATATCTGTTTAGAGCGTAGATGACTAATGGACTGGTCTAATCCCGCCGTCCAGCTGGAGCTTATGACTGCGAAATCTAAGGTCGATCTTACATGAACGTTAGTAATGCATGACATATATGCTTTATAGTTCAGGAAAAGGTAAATTTGTGTGGAAATGTCCCAAGATATTTTTACCTACTATTATTCATATTATTATTTTACTTGTTATCGATATTATTCTTCATGGCAGCACTGGTAACAAATTAACCGAATGTGGATGAATAGGGTATTGTGAACAGGAAATTTGTCGATGTTTCAACGTTTTCTTTTTTTTCTTTCAAACACAGCTGTCAGTGATCTTGTTAGACATAAAGCTTATATATTTCTTGAAAGTTATGTAAACATATTTATATTCGATTAATGAGGGAAATTTATAAAAAAGTTTGCTTCACAATACACCAGAATCGAAAAGTTTGATTACCTAACCCACTCAAAATTATGTTTACGCTATAACATTGAGTGTGCCCAATTTTAACATTTCATTTAGTTTTTTTTTATTTTTTTCTTTAGTTTATTGAATATTTATAATTAATTATCTGTATTGTTATTACAAAACATCATTCGTAGACAATTTTCATGTACTAATTACGTTAATTTATAATGCAATGTTGCAATATAATGCAATAAAGCATGAAAAAAATATGTGATTTAACAATCTCGTTTTTGTTTGCAATCATCAAAGGTTATCTACTGTAATATCGGAAATGTAATTTACACTCTCTACAAGAGAGAGCCATAGCGACTCAGTGCCTTAAGTGGTAATCAGAAAATACAAGCCGCTGGGAGTCTATTCAAAGAGCCCTTAGACAAAATCCCTTTCTGTTCACGCTCAAGCTATCTATTGTATGGAAATGACATAACGTTTTTCCGCAACGAATGCCATTTCCACAATGGATAGCGTAAGCCTTAATAGAAAGGGATTTTGTCTTAGGAGGCAGAACTTACTATTATGTATTATATCACAAAAATTAAGGAAAAGGAAAACATTATGAAGATGCTTCCATTACTTTGAAAAGAAATAAAAAGACGAATGTACAAGCATGCCTTAAAGACGGCAACGTAAGACCATCTGTCATGTTGAATGTAAATATATATTGCCTATATGGGTGAAAGGTTCTATTACAACTTTGTTTCATATTTAAAGAAGGATTAAACCAAAAATGTCTCTTACAATAAGAAGCACTGAGGCTTAGAACTATAAAATTAACAGTGATACAGCCTACAAACTTAGTTACTCACTAAGTAAAGCTAACTTAATACCCAGTAAGTAACGACTTAGTTAAATACGGACTTTGTTTGATTTAATCAGTATCGTTCAGTCTCAAGTGGATTCAGATGCTTCAATCGTT
>JACCPG010000323.1:11325-56369 GCA_016069955.1 Drepana arcuata
ATATATATATTAAACAAATCAATTTAAAAAAATTATGGCCTTCAATAAGCCATCTGTCACGTTGGCAACTAAAAGATATCTCTGGCGGAAAGTGGGTGTGTGGGTATTACATACACACCTCTGCCTACTCCTTCGGGGACTCTTAAGGGAAGGCGTGAGGATATATAATTTCATTTACTATTTTAACGGAAATTCAAGGTACATAGGTATAAAGTAATGAGCTCTATGGGGAGGGTGGAGGATTGTCATATTGGGTTGGCAGCAGAGGGATTAGTCCTATGGTGCTGTCAACACAGTATAACTCTCCGAACATAGTGTGACAGCGCGCAAGTGATACTTCAGTATCGTAAGCGTAAATAGGCTACGGTAACCGTTACCCATCAGGCGGGCCGTATACTTGTTTGGCATTTTTGTTATATAAAAAAAAAAATTATTACAAATCACTGACCTGACAGGAATGGGTACAGCGTCGCCTCGTAACGTCTTCCTGTACTTCACCCAAACGGTATACTTGTTGACCTTATCACCGACGGTGCTCACCATCTGCCACTTGGACGTGTCGGAATCCCTCATTGTCTCCGTGCCTAGGACAAGAGGAACGCGTGAAAAAAAACATTTAAAAAAAGTTTTAAAAGTGTTATGAGTGTTACAGAAATTATCGGACGCTCAAGGACGGGAACGTCAAGAGTACTCGAAACCGACGAGCATGTATGTGGCCTGATGAATGTGGACGAAGCGAAAGTGGTATGTTTAAAAAGAAGTGGCGCTCTATACTCTCTGCCGGGGTAGGCAGAGAGTGTAGAGTCATGGACTCGGCGTTATGATGTACGTATCTATGTATAATTTTTCAAATTCAAAGAAAGTCAAATTCGGTATCAATATTTATCAATATTTTATTGACAGTTATGAGTAGAAGGATTACATTCTGATAATATCTTAAAAAGCACTACACGGTTTTTTAACAAACATTTTTTTCTTATAATATATCTTCACGCCTTCCCACAAGGGTTCCTGAAGGGGTAGGCAGAGGTGTATAGGAAATACCCACACACCCACTTTGCGCCAGAGGTATATTAGGTGCCAACGTGACAGATGGCGAGTCCATCGCCGTTACTCCAGCAAGACTATTGAATTTCTTCTCAGACGTATGCAGGTTTCCTCTCGATGTTTTCCTTCACCGTTCAGCTCGTGGTGTGACTAATCACTGTACATTTTTTTTCTTATTTTCACTTTTTTGTATATTTATGTTGGATTTTGTATAAACGCGTTTTTTTCTTTAATTTTGAATTATATTATATTCTACTAGCTGTGCCCGTGACTTCGTCGGCGTGGACGGCTTTTTTATCTTTCATAAATTTTATTTTTTATTTTTTTTCAATAAAAAGTATCCTATGTTACTTCTAATACCTCCAAGAATATGTGTACAAAGTTTTATAGTGATCTCTTAAGTAGTTTTTACGTGAAAGCGTAACAAACAAACTTACATTCACATTTATAATAAGTATAGATATAACTAAAATTGTATTGTCATCGGTCCTTGATAATTTGAATATATGATGTTATTGGGCTCATCTTCGTTGATGGCACTTTCTATTCAAGAAATTAAATTTTTAAATTTACCAATATATTTGAAGTCGGTCATATCTGGCAACACTGTCTGGATGGCGACGGGCGAGTCTTGGGTGCCGTTGACTTGGAGGCAGGTCTGGTGATTCAGGACCTGTTCAGTCGTTACTGGCGCTATCTGGATATCAACAACAATTATATTACAAATTATATATAGTCGTGCTTGAGTAACGGCGATGGACTCGCCATCTGTCACGTTGGCACCTAATATACCTCTGGCGGAAAGTGGGTGTGTGGGTATTACCTATACACCTCTGCCTACCCCTTCGGGGACCCCTGTGGGAAGACGTGAGGATATTATATTATTATATTATATATATATTGGTGAAATGAGACCTCACGCCTTCCCATAAGGGTCCCTGAGGTGACAGGTGTATATTCTAGGAGATATATTTTAAGTGCCAACGTGACAGATGGCGAGTCTGAAGCGTGAAGTCTGGAACGTGACTGAAGGGCATGAAGTGAGAGAGATAAGGAACTTTCAGGGTGATGATAATGTATGTACATACGGGAATAATGAAAGTGGACGAAGCGAAACAAGTATGTAAGGATCGTAGCAAGTGGAAAGAAGTGGTCTCTGCCTACCCCTACGGGAAAGAGGCGTGACTATATGTATGTATGTAATAGAAGATGCGAATGTTTACTTTGCGACTTGTTTGTTATGTTTACATGTTAAGCGCTTACCTTGATAGAAGTGCCGTATTGGGGAAAAGCACTTGAAGACAACTGGTAGGTTTTAACCATAGTTCCATAGTAGTCGATGCGGGATTTGCCATTGGCGGAATCGAACCTGGGAAATACGATAAACTTTAACAAACATTTAAATACCTAATACCTGGGACAATTGCACACAAATTGACCTAGTCCCAAAGTGAGCAAAGCTTGTGTTATGGTAAGTAGACTACGATATATTTACTTATATAGATAGATATATACACAAATACATAGGACATCCAAGACAAAGGTACAAACACTCGTGTTTATCACACAAATATCTGCCCTCAGCGGGATTCGAACCCGCGACCTCAAGTTTCGCAGTCAGGAGCTCTAACCACTAGACCAGACGGTCGTCTACAACATAACATTTAATACTAAATAACATCTATTTACATACTATGTTACAAAACACACACACACACACACACACACACACACACACACACACACACACACACACACACACACACACACACACACACACACACACACACACACACACACACACACACATCTTTCTGTTCTGATTATACATTTTGATATGGAAGAGTGGGGTCTATTACAGGTATCTTAATAGTAACAAGGCCTCAACAATATTTGTGTTACAACTTGTCATAAAAGAAATAAATTCATTTTATTCTTTTAATACATACTACTTTCACTTCGTCCACTTTCATTATTCCCTTCATACATGCTCTTCGGTTCATGTTACTATTGGCCTTTTTTCAAGACATCCAAGTGTGTGGTGATATAAACATAGATATATATGTAACTTAAGACCTTTCAGCGCTCCAGCTGGTATTATCAGGCGAGCTACATACAGCTTACAACGTCGTATGACAGTTATCACTGGGAACCTCGACCCCAGACACTGATAACGGTGTAGAAACACAAACAAACTGTTGACCTATCGTATTGACGATGTGACACTAAGCAATCTTATAATAATCATGCTGGATGGCCTGCCCGATGAAGCATGCAAAATTTCAAAAATTCCGTTCACTCGTGAAAGAGGAAAAAACATCGAGGTTAGGTGGAGATTAAAATATTCAGCATGTTTTTAGGAAAAAATAACCGCACACAAATATCACCCCACCGCGAGATCGAACCTGCGACGTAAAGTTTCGCAACTAGTATCCCTTACGACGGTATAATAAACAGTCATAGTAAATACTTTATTTTCATACGATATATTACCTATGGCCTAAGCCATGGTGGCCGAGTGGTTCGAGCAGTTGCCTGCGACGCAAAGGTCGCAAGTTCGAATCCCGACTGTACCAATGAGTTTTTCTGAACTTAAGTACTGTGATTAGTCACACCACGAGCTTTACGGTGAAGGAAAACATCGAGAGGAAACCTGCATACGTCTGAGAAGAAATTCAAAGGCGTATGTATAGTCGTGCTTGAGTAACGGCGATAGACTCGCCATCTGTCACGTTGGCACCTAATATACCTCTGGGGGAAAGTGGGTGTGTGGGTATTACCTATACACCTCTGAGGATATATATATCCTCACGCCTATATTTTATATAAATATTATCAACAATTATAGGTAATATATGATTATATATTACCTATAATATTAATTATTATATATATATAATATATATAATAATAATTGTTGATGCCATGCCTAAATGGTACATATTTAGGTACAAAGTACTTAAATGCGGTCACCGATTGTTCGATAAACAACAGAGTTTAATAAACTTTACTATCGGCAAAATTCATAACTTTTTAATTAACGCTCATATCAATAGCTAACATAGCCCCGCGATTTCAATTGAGTAAATATGTTTTTTATGTACTACTAGCTTATGCCCGCGGCTTCGCCCGCGTGGAGTTCGAAAAGGTAGCTTATGTATTTTCCTGCTGGAATCGGTTCAGCCGCTATGCCGTGAAAGAGCTACATACTTTGTAATATTAGAACTTTGAATTTTTCAGGATTTAAAAGTAGCCTATGTCCTATTCTTAGGTATATATTTTTTTATTTATTTATTTATTTATTTCTTTATTTCAGGCAACGAGGCCCATAGACATACAATAATACTATATAAAATTTAAATATAAAATACAATAAATAGCAATTAAAATATTCTTAACATTAATTCACACGTAAGGTTGTCGACGTGTGGCTCGGGGTGTTGCGTATCCGGCCTCTAAATCGCCGGAAGACTACACCTTTCGGCCAAAATTCCTATCACCATTTCAACTTTCAGCCAAATCAGTTCAGCCGTTTGGCCGTGAAAGAACCGCAAACATCCAAACATCCAAACTTACAAACTTTCACATTTATACGAGATTAGTAAGATATTTGCCCTGTGTTAAGTAGCTAACAATCTATCTCTGTTCAAATTTCATCCAATTCTGTTCAGTAACTTTTACGTGAAAGAGGAACCAACACACACAAACTTTCGCATTTATAACATGTGCAGTGCCCGCGACTTCGTCCGCGTGGAATTTAACACAAAAATTTTTGTTTAGGGTGGAAGTGAAAATCAGATGCGGTGACCTGGATATTGGGATAAAGAATGTGAAAAGGGTATTCGCAAGAGTTGAACAAGTGACCGAGTGCATTATTATCGATAAATGGTTAAATTCTAGTTAGTATATCTAGGAAGCATGTTCACACAAGAGAGGTAGGGCATAACGAGCTTCCCGTTCGAATTCGGAGCTGCCCGACTGGGGCAGGACAATTATTTGTGTTGTGTTCCTACGCGGTGAATAAGGTTTCCAGTGATGAGCTCCTTGGGGAGGGGGGAGGATTGTTACATTGTGTTGGAAGCAGAGGGATGAAACCCATTATGCTGCCAACACACTATAGCTCTCCGAGCACAGAGTGGCAACGCGCAAGTGATACTTCGGTATCGTGAGCGTAAATAGGCTACGGTAACCGTTTCCCATCAGGTGGGCCGTATGCTTGTTAGCCACTCTTGTTGTATAAAAAAAGATGGAATGAAAAAGATATGGAAAGAAAGATAACTGCCGGTAATGAGATGATTGGGCGTATCGGCGTTGATGGGCAGTAAAAGTCTGAGCAAGGATGCTCGAGTTGCTTTCCACAACGCGATATTGGTGCCAACTTTATTGTACGGCAGCGAATCCTGGGTATGTCAGAAGAAACATGAAAATAGCATAAATGCAGTTGAGAAGCGAAAAAGGTGCATAAGTCTAGGGAAAACTGGCGCTTCATTCTCCCTACCCCGTTTGGGACTTGGCGTGATGATGTAGGAACATGCGTACATATGGTGGTTGCCGGGAGTCAAACTCGCGACATGTAGTTGTCATTATCGTTCCCAACAAACATACAGACACGCAATTTTCGCCTATAAATAGTTGTGCTAAACTCGGTGTGGTGCCCCAATTTTAATGCAACGTCGTAGTTGCATTAAAATATTTTCTATAAACAATAATTGTACACGTTTTGACGAATAAGGTTTTAAGCAACTGACAAAAGACTAAAAGTGATTAGTCACACCACGAGCTTTACGGTGAAGGAAAACATCGATAGGAAACCTGCATACGTCTGAGAAGCAATTCAAAGACGTATGTATAGTCGTGCTTGAGTAATGGCGATGGAATCGCAATGACGATGTTAGTTCCACATAAAATTACGTTAGTACGGAATTTTAATGAAATTTTGCACAGAGATAAACTATTCTTCATGCCTTCCCATTGGGTTAGGCAGAGGTGTGCAGGTTGCGCTCACACACCCACTTTTTGCCGGAGAAATATTTAAGGTGTCAACGTGACGGATGGCGAGTACATCGCCCTCATTCAAGCACCCATTGTGGGGTATTGCGAAAGAGGTACGTCTAGAGATCTGGTGCTCTATTCTCTGCCTACCCCGTTAAGGAATTATTTTTCTCATTATGTGTATATAGGCAAGCGTAGAGACCGGCACACTCGAAGCATTGTATCGAGTTGCGGGCATCGGGTGTCCTGCTCCGAACTCGGCTTATATTTACGGTACTAAGTTCAAACAAATGATAAGTACGATTTGATCGAACCGAAGTGAAAAACCGGACTGCTTTCGCGGACTGTAGTCGTTCCAACTAGCGATTTAATTGTGAAAAAAAAACTCAAACATAGATAATATCCTCACGCCTTTCCACAAGGCGCCCCGAAGGGGTAGGTTGAGGTGTATAGGTATGTACCCATACACCCACTTTCCGCCAGAGATACATTTAAGGTCCAACGTGACAGATGGCGAGTCAATCGCCATTACTCAAGCACGACTATTCATACGCCTTTGAATTGCTTTATTATATTGAATTGAATGCAGATAATAAACCAGACTTTTATGGTTTGACTGTATTGTTTGTTGACCTCTAGGTAAATTGCAATATTATTTAGGTACCTACAAAATGCCTACAAACCATAAATAATGTGTTATTTCCTGCTATTAGGTATCGTGTTTATTAAAAGCATTCAATATGCATGTACGACGAGCATGTATAAAGAGACTGATGAATGTGGACGAAGCGAAAGAGGTATGTAAGTCTAGAGAGAACTGGCGCTCTATACTCTCTGCCTACCCCAAAGGGACTTGGCGTGATGATATATATGTATGTATGTAACAAGAGAGGTAGGCATAGGGTTTCCCGTTCGAATTTGGAGCCGACTGGGGCAGGGCCTCTACCATATAGAAGTCCGTAGCCAAATAACACAATGGTGTGAAAAGATACCTGCAGAGTCGGCAGCGAGCAATACCCCTGGTGTAGCAAGAGTCCCTAGGCGGCGGTAACCGCTTACCATCAAGCAGACATGCTTGTTTGCCACCCGTGTAGTATAAAAAAAGAAACAAAGGTTTCCAATAATGGGAGGGGTGATGATTAAAAAGGGGGAAAAAAATAAAAGAAAAAATAACAAGGATGTTCCTGATGGTGTGATGGTAAGCGATCACCCTAACCTATGGATGCTTTCAACAACAAGGGTATCACAGTCGAGTAGCAGTCACATTGGTAGCTTTGCCTGCAGGTGGGCAATGTCATGATGACAAGATATCACCTGAACCTCTCTCCGGAAGACATAAGATATTTCCAAATATACCTCTGGCGGAAAGTGGGTGTGTGGGTGTATTTATTACCTTTACACCTCTGCCTACCTCTTCGGGAACCCTTGTGGGAAGGCGTGAGGATATATATAGTATAATATTGAAAGCTCAGTCACTGGAAATTGAATTCTATATCCACATAAATACAATCTAAATCCCATGAGCATGGTAAACAGCACTCACCAGGCATAGAAAGGTTCACTCAGCTCAGCATAGGGGATGTTCAGTAAGCCCTTGACTGTGTAAACTGGACTCCATTGAGGTGGGACATCTGAGAAATACATTGTGGTTTGAAAAAGATTCCATTTTTAAATGTTATTTTATGATGCAAAAGAAACAAAAGAGTAGATGACTTTATATACATGTATATTTTTTTTATGATGAATAGATGACTTTTGTCTGATCCTGGGCAGTTTCAAATATATCTGTCCTAATTATCTTTAATTTGTATGTATTTATTTACAATAACAACAATTAACAATATTTACAAAGAACAGTTGAAACTAACTACTTACAGATAAAATATTTGTCCCAAATCGGTAATAATCTTAAATGTGGAACATGAATTGATTGATATTTTCTTTTTATTGCACTAAGTAAGTAAGGGAAGTTATTTTATAAGTATGTCTATAATTTGTCCACTGAATTAAGCGTGTAGGATAACAATAAAAAAAAACAGCAAACCTTAAACTGAATACTTAAGGTTTGTTTGAGGCAGAATTAAAAAAAAAACATTATTTCTACTTGACACCAAGTATTTGCTTGGCAATCAATAATGTACCAAGGCTTTAAAATCTAGACTAATGCTTTTAAATGTTACTTATATTACTTGAGCCTTCCTCCAGTAAATGTTAAGAACATTGACTATGTTGAAATTGAAATAATATTGTGAAGGCTATATAAAGCGCACTTACCTTTGTCGGCATATCCCAGAGCTGTGCCGACGAAAAAACACAAAACTGCTGTTGTAATCATAATGCCGACTAGCCCCGGCCGCGGCTCTAAGCAGAATGACTAATTATATTAATTACGCTCACTCGGCGACTTCGCACAAAAACACAGAGCACTGGATACAAAAGAATTTAAAGCACCGGTTAATGGTCTTGATAATACGACCAAATATTTGTTTGAAATGTTGTATCGTGTTTAAAATGCAAAATAATTATTTTATTATTAAAAATTGTTTTCATTTTTTCATGTTACATACTACCTACTACCTACTTATTATTAAAATTAAATATGTAGAATTGAACTTTAAATTATGTACGATGACCCGGCATTAGTGATTAACTGAATAATAATAGAAAAAATATAAATTGTTTTCGAGTTGGGTACCTAAGTAACGACCCACTGACTTCCAAGTCCATTGAAAAAAAAATCTAAAATACTATTTTAAGAAATTAATCTAACTAGTATGAACTATGAAGGTACTACCTGCACACCTCTGCCTACCCCTTCGGGGTTGTGGAAAGGCATGAAGATAATTAACAAATCTTACTAGTGCGGGAATAAAATCGTAGTTTGATTGAATATACACGAATCGCTTATTCTGCTATGTATTAAACAGTAGTCTGATGTTGTAAAGCAATTAAGAATTATATTTTAAAAGTTGGCGGTAGGACTACAAGTCGTTGTATGTCTGCTCTGTATTGTATTGTATGCATTTGCAGAAATTGCAGAATTTTTCATGTACCTAAACAATTTACTTTTTAGGTAGGTGTCAAAGACTACTATTGAATAAATTGATTGAAACTTGTTTGGTTTGTAGTTGTACCTACCTAGGCTACCTACGAAAATCACCGATAAGCTGTACCTATCTGTCAGTTGTCACTCAAACTCATATGACAAGTCAACAGTACCTACGACGCTCAGCTATGAGCTCAGCTACGACGTGAATTTTAAATATCTATGTACATACATACTCTTTGCATGAATACGAATGTTAAGAAAATAAATAATAATAGCTGTCTATTGATAAGCAGCAGCAGGGATGCCTATAAATCTAAAAAAACTGTTGGTTTAGTAATATCAGTCAGTATGTGCACTTAAACTTTGTGTCATTATCATTGGCAGTGTTCAATAGTAGTCATATATAATACTCTAATCTATGATAGTAGTCTTTGGTCATTGGGGTCAGTCAAAGACTAGAAAATATTGATCAATTGCATGGCGATGATTGTATGGCGATGAAAGGGAATTTGATTAAGGGACCGTTCAGCTAAAAAAATTGAACAACACAGTATAGCTCAATTTCTTACTTGATTACGAAGCACCTTCTCTCTAGTCAGTATAATAAAGTTATTACAAATTCTAACCATTTTAGGTGTTGCTATTAGATGAGCTTTATTGCACTCACTTTTCAAAGCTTATTTCCTTTGTATTTATCTGTGAAGTGTGAACTGAATATAGCCAAAATCACAACTAAATATCCAGTACGTAATAAATTTTAGTCTTTGATAACATAGCAACAAGGTTAGTTTAATAGCACCAAAGACATAAATTAACCAAAGACTAACATTTGTATATTGGAAACAGTATCATTAATTAGTACCCAGTTTCAGTCTATATCTTTGGTCGACATAACTTTACTCTTTGGTACCCAGTCAAATGAGTCAAATCAAATAGAAGTAGTATGTATGTACGCATGTATGTATAGTATATTATTAATAGTAGTCTTTGATAGTGCCTGTTTATTTCGTTAGAATTTCGAGAAAAACGATATAGATTTTAACTTAAAATAAGTACTAGCGACAGAAAACCATCGATTGAATAAAAGTATTATATTCTCAATACATTTTCAGTTTAACCATCAACGCATTGATTGTTCTCAATAATATTCATTGCTCATGTCGCATACTAAGCGGCTAAAATGAGTAAAAAGCTCATATCGTTCGGCAAAATTAAGTTCAACTTAAAGAATACTGTAAACAGTGAGGATAATGAGGACACTTCCACGTCAGGTTTCGGCACATTCGGCCGAACCCCAATCAATGAACAGAGGGAGATTGAAGAAATAGCCGAAGACCTGGAGAGTCAACACGTTGAACAAGTGATGGGCATAAAAAACTTTGGTAAGAAGGCAAAGAATTTCAATATCGAGGAATTAGTTGAACAAGCCAAGAAAACTGCCCAGGAGACAACTAAACAAACTGTTGGTAGTGTAAATGCTGAAAGTGTTAGTATTGACACTGATGCAGATAAAAATGATGAAGATGACGAAGAAGTGATAGGTCCTCTGCCACCACCAAATCTATCACAAGCTGATGAAGATGTGATAGGACCACTGCCTGTAGTTGCAAAGAAGGCTGATGAGAAAGAAGGCACAAGTGACGGTGATAGCTATGATGAGCTGAGTGGGTCTGATGATGATGATGATGGTGATGTGAACTTGGAGAAGAAGATTCCTATTAGCCATGAGGTGAAGAAATTAAAATCTATAATAGCTAGTGTTTGTCTTTTGTTTGAATTCATAAGTCTCTGTAACCATATATAAAAACCTCACACCTTCCCACAAGGGTCCCCGCAGGGGGAGGCAGAGGTAGCACCGACACACTCACTTTCCCCCTTTATATTTTAGGTGGCAATGTGACAGATGGCGAGTCCATTGCTGTTACTCAAGCACAACTATACATATGCGTTTGAATTGCTCCTCAGACATATCCAGCTTTCCTCTTGATATTTTCCTTCACCATATAGTTAATGGTGTGACTAATCACTGTACTCAAGTTCAGAAAGCTCATTGGTACAGTCTAGATCTTGTGTAACTTGCAATCTTGGTGTCGCAGGCCACTACTCGAACCACTTGGCCCTCGAGGCTTAATTTTAATATATTACGGTGTATTTAAATAGAATGGTGAAAATAGGGTGTCTCATACCTCAGCCTACCCCTTCAGGAACCTTTGTGTGGAGGGGGAGGCATATATAATACAGACATGGATGGTGATGGGTTCGCTGTCTGTGACATTAGTATCTTCACACATGTCAGGCAAAAAGAGGGTGTTGTTTGCCTTTGGGAACTCTTGTATGGAAGACCTGAAGTCAAGAAATTCTTCTTCTTCTTCTTTAAGTGCCGCTCCATTTACTGAAGGTTGACCGTCAGCTCAGAAAATCTCTGTCTGCTCTTCGCAAGGCGAATCAGCTCAGCAGCATTGCTGATGCCAGTCCACTCACGAATATTGCACAGCCACCCAATATTGCGCAGCTACCACTTTCTTCATCGGCCCACTGATCTTCTCCCAGTCAAGAAATATAGAACACTTATTAGTAAAGATAATAATATATAATTTTCTTTAGGTAGAAATGCTCCATGGCAGTAAAGCAGTGGTTGCGCTGGCTGTGGACCCGTCAGGAGCGCGCCTGGCTACTGGATCTATTGACTATGAAGTCTCCTTCTGGGATTTCGCTGGTGAGAAACTTAACCCCATGGTATCACCAGCATTCATTTTAATTTATCAAACATATCCTGTTAATCCTGCTAGTAATATTATATCTGTGCCAAATTTCATCAAATTTTATTCAATAGTGTGGTATTCAATAGTAGAGCCGTGGTGGCCGAGTGGTTCGAGCAGTTGCCTGCGACGCCATGGTCGCAAGTTCGAATCCCGACTGTACCAATGACTTTTTCTGAACTTAAGTACAGTGATTAGTCACACCACGAGCTTTACGGTGAAGGAAAACATCGAGAGGAAACCTGCATACGTCTGAGAAGAAATTCAAAGGCGTATGTATAGTCGTGCTTGAGTAACGGCGATGGACTCGCCATCTGTCACGTTGGCACCTAATATACCTCTGGCGGAAAATGGGTGTGTGGGTATTACCTATACACCTCTGCCTACCCCTTCGGGGACCCTTGTGGGAAGGCGTGAGAATATTATAATATTATATCTGTGCCAAATTTCATCAAATTTTATTCAATAGTTTATGTAACAAACTATAACATTCCCATTTATAATATTAATGCTTGTATATGTTTTGTAGATGATTGATGTTTTATGATAGATAACCTCTCCACCGATTCTCAGGCATGGACTCCTCAATGCGCTCCTTCAGAACCATGCAGCCCTGCGAGAACCATCCCATCAGAGCCCTGCAGTACTCCGCAACAGGGGACTCGATACTTGTCATCAGTGGCGCTGCACAAGCCAAGGTGCTGGACAGAGACGGCTTTGAGGTGCTCGAGTGCGTCAAAGGCGACCAGTACATCACAGATATGGCCAAGTAAGATTACTATAAATACTACATACAATATACATGAGTAACGCCGAAACAATCCCAGTTATATAATATATATATATGTATATATATATATATATATATATCCTCACGCCTTCCCACAAGGGTCCCCGAAGGGGTAGGCAGAGGTGTATAGGTAATATCCACACACCCACTTTCCGCCAGAGGTATATTAGGTGCCAACGTGACAGATGGCGAGTCCATCGCCGTTACTCCAGCACGACTATACATACGTCTTTGAATTTCTTCTCAGACGTATGCAGGTTTCCTCTCGATGTTTTCCTTCACCGTAAAGCTTGTGGTGTGACTAATCACTGTACTTAAGTTCAGAAAAACTCATTGGTACAGTCGGGATTCGAACTTGCGACCTTTGCGTCGCAGGCAACTGCTCGGACCACTCGGCCACCACGGCTGTTATGGGTAGTTTTTATGTTATTCGAAATGTTACCCTCCTTAGACAAACTAAGGCAACTATTTTGAACTGAGTTGTTCATCTGGTCAGCTTGGAACTGCGCGTGCGACTGTGAACTGCGAGTGCGCGCAATTGGCTCCTTCTAATTTTATATATTGACGCAGTCTGCATTTGACTTCACGCCTTCTCACAAGAAGTGTTGAGTACCTACACAAATGCCATTGTACACAACTACACAAGTCTTTGAATTATTTCTCAAACATTCCTCCGCTCCGAAAAGCTCTTAGCGGAAATTGTGAACCATCTCCCGCTTTTTATTGATGCAAAAAAAATCTTTTTTCACCTATTACATGTGTCTTTCTTTTTCTGTGCAGCACAAAAGGACACACAGCCTCCCTGAACAGTGGTTGCTGGCATCCCCACATCCGTGACGAGTTCCTCACCTGTTCCCAAGACGGCACTCTCAGGCTGTGGTTGACAGGGAACCCTAAACAGCACAAGGCAGTCATCAAACCTCGTCAGCAAGGAGGTCTGAAGACCAATCCCACCGCTTGTGCCTTCTCCAGGGATGGCCACACTGTCGCTTGTGGCTGCTTCGATGGCTCCATACAGATGTGGGATCATAGGAAGAACTATGTTAACACCACAGGTATGAAAATATTATTAATGTTCTGTGCTGTTATTGCCGTTGTTATTAGCCGTGGTGGCCGAGTGCTTCGAGCAGTTGCCTGCGACGCAAAGGTCGCAAGTTCGAATCCCGACTGTACCAATGAGTTTTTCTGAACTTAAGTACAGTGATTAGTCACACCACGAGCTTTACGGTGAAGGAAAACATCGTGAGGAAACCTGCATACGTCTGAGAAGAAATTCAAAGGGCGTATGTATAGTCGTGCTTGAGTAACGGCGATGGACTCGCCATCTGTCATGTTGGCACCTAATATACCTCTGGCGGAAAGTGAGTGTGTGGGTATTACCTATACACCTCTGCCTACCCCTTCGGGGACCCTTGTGGGAAGGCTGTTATTGCCGTAGTGATCAAGTGGTTTCTGCAGTCGGGTAATGAAAAGGTTGCTAGTTTGAATCTCGACTGCATTTTGCATAAAGGGTTCCCAAAATGTAGGCGTAACAGCACCCTCTTTTCGCTGGATAACTAATTAAAACAAAGTCCACCTGTTTGTGATAGTCTTAAAACTACTTCACAGATTTTCATGCTGTTTACACCAATAGAGTGATTCACGAGGTTTATTATTTGAAGGTATGATTTGTTAAGGTTTTGAGTAAATTATACTCACGCCTTCCCACAAGGGTCCCCGAAGGGGTAGGCAGAGGTGTACAGGTAATATCCACACACCCGCTATACATACGCCTTTGAATTGCTTTTCAGACGTATGCAGGTTTCCTCTCCATGTTTTCCTTCACCGTAAAGCTCGTGGTGTGACTAATCACTGTATTTAAATTAAGAGAAACTCATTGGTACAGTCGGGGTTCGATCTTTGTGGCGCAGGCAACTACTCGGGCACAACGGCTCATTGTGTAAATTGGCTGTGTTTTTTATGCTAATAGTGTCTTAACAATGATATATTTTTACAGCTTTACTGAGGAACGCTCATCAGAAGCAGACTGAAATATCGTCCATAGCGTATTCTTACCTCGGCTCATACTTGGCCAGCCGAGCCAACGACGATACAATGAAAATTTGGGACCTGCGTAACTTCAAGAAACCAGTACACACTTTCGACGGTCTATTCTCGAGGTACGAACAGACGGATTGTTCGTTCAGCCCCGATGACAACATGATCTTTACCGGAGAATCGATGCAAAGAGGCCAAGACACAGGCAGACTAGTATTTTACAACACAAAGACATTCGAGCAAGTAACAGAAATTAACGTGACCAAATCCCACGTTATCAAGGCCGTGTGGCACGCGAAACTGAACCAGATATTCGTTGGGTGCGGCAATGGCGTGGTCAAATGCTACTACGATCAGAAGAAGAGTTTGCGCGGAGCCAAACTGTGCGTGGTCAAGATCCACAGGAAGAAACAGTCCATGGAGGTGGTCAGCAGTCAGCAGATCATCACACCTCACGCATTACCACTGTTCCGGCAGGAGAAGCTCAGGACGAGCAAGAAGCGAATGGAGAAAGACCGGTTAGATCCGGTTAAGTCTAGACGACCCGACTTGCCTATCACTTCAGGACAAGGGGGCAGGGTGGCGGCCTCTGGCAGTACCCTGAGCTCGTTTGTCATCAGGAACTTGGGGTTAAGTAAGAGGATTGATGATGAACAGGATCCCAGGGAGGCTATACTGAAGTACGCGAAGGATGCGGAGGAGAATCCCTTCTGGATAGCGCCTGCGTACAAGAAAACGCAACCGAAGACTATATTCCAAGAAGACGATGGCGATGGACCGTCCGATGCTAAGAAACCAAAGAGTTAAGTTATTTTTGTTATATTGTCGGAGTTTGTTCGAGGTCAATGGCCGCGTTTGACGTTTGCCCGAGGTCAATGCCCTCTTTCAATAATAATATGTACAGTTCTGTTCTCAATTTTGATGTTTTATTGCAGCATCCATGATACAGGGAACTCTTATTGTGAAGATTTCACTAACATGTCGATGTAATATAGTAGTAGTTAAGAATAAATTATGGTATTACGTATGTTAACGTATTGTATTCTATTTAAGAGATATCATTTATTTTATCCTAAAATTGAATTATAGACGTATAGATCATCATTTAAATCTTTGTATTGTATTGTATTTATCATCATCATCATCATATTATCACGCCGAGTCCCTAACGGGGTAGGGCAGAGAGTATAGATTAATATAGACAAATATTCAATATTATGTCTTTTATAGAGTCGTAAACGGCTGGGCTGATTTTAATAATAAGATTAATAATAATATATAATATATGAGAAGAGCATGTATGAAGAGAATAATGAAAGTGGACGAAGCGAAGGAAGTATGTAAGGATCGTAGCAAGTGGAAAGAAGTGGTCTCTGCCTACCCCTACGGGAAAGAGGCGTGATTATATGTATGTATGTATGTATATATGATCAATGGCGCTCCGGTCAACATGTGAGATAACGATAAATAAATAGATATAATATGAATACGAAACCGGCGTGCATGTATGTATGAAGACTAAAGAACGTCGATGAAGCAAAAGTTGTCTGTAAGTAGAGAACTCTCTTCGCCTTCCCCGAGACGACTTGGCCTGATGAAATGTATATATATTAGGAATCAGCTCGAAGGACCATTTTTTTATTAGTTTTAAAAAACGGGCGATCCAGTACGTCTGCATGAAATAAATCAAAATCAAAATATTTTATTCAACATAAGGGACACAGGGAACACTTATTGAACGTCACGTTTAATATAGACTAAAGTTACCACCGTTTCCAAGAAAAAATACCTGCCAGGAGAAGAAACGGCGAAACAAACTCCCCGGTTTGCTTTTTAACATTTGTTCCCTTTTACGTAGGGGTAGTTACATATAAAATGATCAATAAGCCGGTATTCAATTAAAGCGTTTATTTAACTTAAATGTTAGTCTACAAAACTAAATAAAACCTAGTAATGTCTATGCTTTGGCAGCTATACTCTCCTCTTGTGGTTCTCTCTCGTTCCTGCCGATGGGGGACCTCGTGGGGTTCTGGAATATTACATTATTTATTTTTATTTAAGCTCGTGGCGTGACTAGTGACTGTACATAAGTTCATAAAAACTCATTGGTACAGTCGGGATTCAAACTTGCGATCTTTGTGTTGCAGGCAACTACTCAAACTCATTGGCCAGTCGTAGATTTCGGGAATAAATCCACCTAAAAGTCTGTCTCTGTGCCAAATTTCACTCAAAACCGGTCAGTTGATTTTGTTTAAGAGTATATTTCAAACGAAAGAATTGTTAAATATTTTTATCGTACTGGCTGTCCCGCCCAGCTTCGCTCGGGGGAAACATACGCTGGTGGCGCCACCTATCGGGTCCAATTATGAAACTAAACCATTCTCTTGTCCAACTGAAGACAGGTAATTTCATTAAAATCAGTCCAGCGAGGAGTCCAGTTTAGGAGGAGATCAGTGAAGAAATATAGATAAATATAATAAAGATGTTTTCCAAATTATAAGTATTCCCTTGCGTGGAATAGAAGATTTAGAATCTCATCATCCACGTTCATCAATCTCTCCATACATTCCTGACTCACCAGTTTTTTAGCGCGCTCCGTGAGTATGGAGAAGGCAAAGTGGTTGAGAATCACACCAGTGGGGAGAGCGACTCCTTGGAACCGGTACAGCTGCTTCACCTCACTGTCTGCAGATCCTGGGAGATAAACATACGGCATTTAGATCCAATTACCAATGTAAGATAGGTAGGTAGGAAACCTGACTGCACAATTCGTTTTTCTGAAGTTAAATACAGTGATGAGAGTAACACCACGAGCTTTATGGTGAAGAATCCTTAATTTGAGAAGAAATTCAAAGGCGTATGAACAGTTGTGCTTGAGTAACGGCGACGGAGTCGCCATGTCACGTTAGCACCTAAAATATACGGCGGAAAATGGGTGCCTCCTCCAGTATATCTTTGATTAACCCATTGGGGACCCTTGTGACGTTTGACAAACAGCTTAGAAACACTAGAAGGATAATGGTGCGCGTCTTTTTTTTTTTTTTTTTTTTTTTTGTATTGTCTCTCGTAGCGTGAGTTCCGGGAACTTTTGCTACTTAACCGGTCAATGGCGAGACCTAGGCCTCCAGCCAGGCACTTTATTTCTAAGCAACACAGCTAAGGGCACCCCCTGTGGGGTACGAACCTCGGCTTAGGGCGTTGCTGGATCGCGAGCAAGGGAGCTGAGCTGGACTGATAATTTTATTTAAATATTATTTGGGGGCGGGATTTGCGCGTCTGGCTCGGCGCGGGCCGGCGTTTGCGGCGGGGGTCGGGGGGGAACATTACGGCTTATTCGCGTCGAGCCTCGCCGGCGAGGACGGAACAGTGGTCGGTTTTGTGTAGTGTTGGTATGTTTTTGTCGGGCGTCCTGGAGGACCGTTATGTCGTCATCCGGTTCGATGACGGCATGTTTTGGACGCCTTATCTTCGAGATAAGGGAAGGAGTGTATCGGGCGGCCGATACGACGAGGGGGTTGGGGTGATTTACAGCAGAATCGAAATGACGTTTGGACAGTTTTTTCAAAAACCGTTTTATAGTTGGGACTTTGAGGTCAACGTGGAGTTGACTATTACGCATGTACCACGGGGCACCTGTGGCTCTCCGGAGAAACCGGCTTTGGAGCACTTGCAGGGGGTTGAGTGTTGACTTGCTAGTGTGTGCGAACACTACACCCGCATATGTCATGATTGGTCGAATGCACGTCGTGTAAATCCTCACCTTGGATTTCAATGAGAGTTTACTTCGTGCATTCAACATGCTGTGAAGTCTACCGAGCGCGAAGGCGGCTCGCGCGCGTACCGCCTTTACGTGGTGACGGAAAGAAAGGCGTTGATCGAGGATCACACCCAGGTATTTGGCTTTTTCTTCCCATGGAATGGGTTTGCCGAAGAGGGTGATGGGGGCTACCCGTGGGCGTTCGAGGCCTTTCCAGAATAGAATGGCTGCGCTTTTGGTGGGGTTCACTTCAATTCTCCATTTCCGGAACCACCGCCCTAGGGCTGTGACCGCGGATTGGAGGTTGTCGTGAATTCCCTCGGGAGTTCTACCTTTGTAATAGATAGCCGTATCATCGGCGAATAGAGCGCTTTTAACTCGTCTATGGAGGGGAATGTCGCTGGTATAAAGCGTGAATAGGAGTGGCGAGAGCACAGAGCCTTGCGGGACTCCTGCTCGTATGGGATGGGGGGAAGAGAGTGTGCCCTCGACTCTGTAGCGGAAGGAGCGGTTAGACAAAAAGTCCCGTACTATGCGTACTAGACGGTCCGGCACGCCCAACTGGTACAGCTTGTATATTAAGCCGTTGTGCCAGACCTTGTCGAATGCCTTCGCCACGTCGAAGAGGAGCATACCCGTGGTATAACCGAATTGGAAGCCGCTACTGACGTCTTCCACTATACGGTGGACTTGTTGGACACAGGAGTGTTTGGTTCGAAAACCGAACTGTTGGTCAGGTATGACTTTCTTAGAGTCTGCAAAACTCTTTAATCTATTGTAAATAAGTCTCTCGTAAATCTTGCCAAGGACGTTGAGGAGACTGATGGGGCGATAACTGGAGGCTTCGGTCTTGGGTTTCCCTGGCTTGGGAATACCTATGACCGTTGCACTTTTCCAGGATTGGGGGAAAAAGTTATTGCTCAGTGCGGCATTGAAGATGGCAGTGAGCAAAACTATGAGATAAGGAGAGAAGAGTTTAATAACTCTGTTAGTGATCCCGTCGGGACCTGGGGCTTTCCTGGGGTGTAGATCCTTGATCACTTTCCGGACTTCGTCGGCCGTGATTGGGGCGATGGGGTGGTCTGGGTTTTCAGAGGGTGGGAGAGATAGTTTGCTTTCGACCTCGGCTTCCACCTTATCGAGATGGCGCGGGTCTACCGGCAAGGTGCTGGGCGTACATTGAGCCTCGAGACTGTCGGCCAGGCACTCGGACTTCTCGTCGTCGTCAAAGGCGGGCCCTTGATTTGAACGAGTGAGTGGAGGCATGGACGAGATTTTGTCCGATTTGAGTTTTCGTTGGAGATGCCAGAAGGCCAAGTGACTCGGTTCAAGTTCTCCTAGGAACTTGTTCCAGCGAGCGTCTCGCAGGTCTTTCATGCGGTATCTCAGCTTGCGCTGGAGTGACCTCAGAAAGGTGCGGTTCTCTTCAGTCGGGTGAACTCTGTGAGCTCGGAGGGCGGCGTTCTTTTCCGTCACTAGTTCACGCACGTCGTCGGGAAGTTTCCAGCGATGGTCTTCCATCACCGGAACTTGCCGTGAACAGGCGTCCACGGCTGACTGTACGTGAGCTGTGAGGGAATCGACCGCCTTTTGAGTGTCGGCTGCCGACTCGATGAGGGGCGGGATACTATCTAAGTGAACAGATGAAGGGGACTTGAGGAGTTCCTCCAGTTTTCTCCAGTCTGTTATCTTTTTCTGAGGCGGGGGCTGACCTGAGTCCGGGGGGCCTAGTCGGGGGGAGAGCGCTAAGGTCACAGGTCGGTGGTCGGAATCTAATTCGTCGTGCGACCTCAACGAGTGCAAACGGAGGTTTACATTCTTGAGGATCGCAATGTCTAGTACGTCCGGTCGGTGGTTGATGTTCTCAGGGTAGTGGGTGGGATGCATAGGTGCAATGACGTCGAATTGGAGGAGCCCGCTGAGGTCCTCCAATTGGCGTCCTCTGTTATTTCGTGAGTGGCTGTTCCAAGCATCGCTCTTGGCATTCAGGTCGCCCGCGATAATAACCGAGTTACTGAGGTTGATGAGGGCTTTGATATCAGCTTTGATATCGGCCGCTGAGTTAACTGGGGAGCAGTATGCAGAGACTATCGTGATCGGCTGATGGCCGGTCATTCCTAATCGACAGATCGAGGTCTCAATGTGGGAGAGGGTTGGCGGTTGGATCGGGATACAGTGCAGGGACCTCTTGTAATAGATCAAAGTACCGCCGAGGGCGGATCGAGATCTATCATTGCGAACCACACAGTAGTTTGCAATTCTAGGGTCTCGGTGTGATGGTTTCAAGAAGGTTTCCTGCACTAAGAAAACGTCTATATTGTTGTCGCGGAGGAACGCGGCGATCTCTTCCTTTTGGCTGTGAATGCCGTTGGCATTAAAGTAGCCAATTGAAAGTGATCGGGGTTTGATTCTGCTGCTTACGTTTGAGTCCATTATTGGCTGGACGAGAAGGTAGCCAGGGACTCCGATACATCGGCGTAGTCGCCGAGCACCTTGAGGAGGGCCAGAGGGTCCTTCCGGACGGCCCTGAGGCTTCGTGCCATCTCGTTAACCCTTGAGAGGTTGACGGTGGAGAAAAGATCCGCCAGGAATGCCATGTTGGCGGAGGTTTCAGAGGGGGAGGAAGTGGGCTGGACCGCCTGGGGTCTACGCGGGGGAGCAGCAGCCTGGGGCTGGGGCTGTTGAGGTTTGGCGGTGGAGGGCGACGGCAGAGGTGGAGTATGCTGGCTCGAGACCGCTGAAGGGACGGAGGGGGACGCTTGTGGGAGGGGTGGGAAGTCCCTCGGAGGGAGGACCCTCCACGGGGAAGGTCGAGGCGGGGTGGGTTGCGCGGGGGGGGCGTTACGCCATTCGCGGGCCGCTGCCCTCTTAACCACGACTGGTCTGGGTTTGGGGGCTTTGGGACAGCCCCTGTAATTGGCCGGGTGGCCTTCCTGGCGGCATAGCACGCAGCTAGGGGGCGATTCGGCGAGTGTGCGGTCCTTAGGGCGCGAGCAATCACTCGTCCCATGATCACCCAGGCACTTGACGCACCTGGGTTTTGCGTTACAATTACGCGAAGCGTGACCGTATAATTGGCAGTTGTGACACTGCCCTATAGGGCCGCCCTTGTGGGGGTTTCAACCCTTATGCCAGACAGGTGGCATATGGTTTTTATTTTGAAGACGGCTTTACCGTCGGGGGAGTTCTCGCAGATGGCGAGGACCATGTTAAATGCCTCTCCGGCATTTTTTCGGTGCATGCGGTGCACTTCCTTCACTGCGACATTCTGAGCCTTGAGGTCTTCTTTGATCGACTCTGTGTCGATTTCACAAGGGACGCCGCGGATGACGACCCGGAGTAAACGGTCCTCCGGCAGATCATAAGTGTGGTATTCCACACTTCTGGCCTGCAGGAGTTTCGTGAAGGCTCGGAAATCGGTCGAGTTTGGGAGGTGCACCTTAATGCCTTCGGCTGTGGCGGTAGCGCGAGTGAAATTTATGCGGTGGTTTGGCACCAACCGGAGATTTCCGTCCACTTGGCCTTTGTGTGGACGAAAACGGGGGGACACGAGCGCTCCTTCTTCGAGGAGGGCCGCGTGGGTCGCGGGACGGGGGAAAGCCGGCTAGCCTGAGTGGCTTCGGCTTCCGGAGAGGCGTGTGGGGCGGGAGAGGGGGCGCCAGGGAGGGGGCTACCGAGGAGGACTGTGCGGAGGGCACGGGCACGGTCTTGGGGGCTTTAGTGGGAGGGGAAGGTGAGGTTGAAGCCTCCTTCTTTTTAGCGCGTCTGGCGCGCTTCTTGGAGCCCGTGACGGGCGTAAATTCGTCTGAGGAGCCCTCGGACGACTCGGAATGCAGTGACTCCATTTCGGAGTCCACAATGACGGATTCGGGGGACAAGGGTGAGTCTTGAGACTTGTTGGCCTCGTTTGTGACGGCAATGATGGCGCTCTTGTCGAGCGCTGCTGTCGCCTCGGCAGTGGGGGTACCCGCGTTTATATCGCGGGTGTACTCGTCATATTGACGTCGGAGGGTGGGCACGGCGTCTAAGAGCCGCGCGAGAAAAGCCAGTGAGGCTTGGGGATCCACACTTGTGGACATGGTGGATGCAGACGTGGGAGGGCAAGGCGGTAAGGGAGACGTGTTTCGAGGCGCGGTCGCCCAGGGGAAGAAACACGTAAAGAAACCCCTGGTGACTTAAACGTAAGGGTCCCGATCCCCGGGGGGTTGACCCGGGGGTGTGTACTGAACCCTCCCTGTCGGGTGTAGACAGGGAGGTGAGTGTGCCTATGGTGTGAGCCATAAGCTTGTATTCCCGCTGCCAGTCTTATTGTGCAGCGGGTCCCTGACAGTTCCGGTGTAGAGAGCACTAGTCCGTGGACAGTGCCCAAACTAACACCGGAGGATAGGAGGTAAGGAATAGGTAGGGTTGGCGGTGGGTGATGACCAGGCGCGACTAGGGTAGACCCCAAGGCCGGTGAACCTGGTCCCGTCCGTTTGTAGCCTTACCCTGAAGGGGCAAGGCTAAGAGCGCAACGGGGCAGCGCCCCACTCGGTTTCGTTGGCACCGTTTGGTTTCCACCGAATGACCACGAAACTGTGGATTTTCCCAGAAGGGGACAAATATTATTGTCGAGAAACAAGAATTGTGATTGTTGTTGCCTTGAAAAAGGCGACCAACAATCACCACGTGCGGTGCGTAGCGGCTAGCTAACGCGTGGCGATTTGCGTAGCGGCGGGTGTGGCTTCTGCCGGTCGTAGCGGGCGCAGAGCGCGGGAGCGGTGGGAGCACACGTCTGCTCGGTACGGCGGCCGGAGCGAGAATCCTGGTGCGCGTCTTCGTGTATGGCACTATTTATACTTACCGACCAAGCGATGTACAGCAGTGACGGCCGCTCGACCTATCTGTGCCGTATTGCTTATCATTGGGCCCTTCGAAATGTCCACGTGATTCCCCACCCTGTATAACGTCACTTTACCTGCCAACAAGGTTTACCAGCTATAGGGCTTATTACACTACGCGGTATTCAGACAGTCTTAGTAAGCATGGTAAGCACGACCGAACCCATTCGGTCAGTCTAATTAGACAGGCTAACTAGCTCTTATTACATTAAGCTAAATCTTAGTAAGACTCTGAATACCGCATAGTGTAATGAGCCCTTAAATCATACATACATACATAAGAGCCATGATGGTTGAGTGGTTTAAAGTTCAAATAAATTTTGTGTATGTAAAATTACGTAAGTACAGACATAATTTACCCAACATACTATATCTAAAGAAAATGTTTCACTCTGTTTTAGTTTACAATACTAGCACTCCGTCCCGGCTTCATACGGTTGGATATTTTTTTTATAAAATAAAATATAGCCTCTGTCACTCAGGGTGAATGTAGCTTTCCAATGGTGAAACAATTTTTCAATTCGGTCCAGTAGTTTTTGAGCCAATTCATAACAAACATACTTACATACAAATCTTTCCTCTTTATAATATCAAAAGTATAGATCTAAAAGGTATATATAAAAATATCAATTAGCCAATTTAAAATTTACTTCCAATTTATTGGTGGTTGTGATTTTTTGTGTAGTAGATGATCTGCTTTATTATTTTTAAAACTAAAATTCCAGTTATCTAAGCCAACAGGGTCATAGTAGACAATTGATGGTTAGCAATATCAATTTGTTCCTAAAACTTGGGTATTTTCAGAGAGGTAGGACAATGGAATTTTCAGTTCAGTTTGAATCGCTCGCTTGCTTGATTGTGGTAGCACGTCTAAATTACCGAAGATCGCAGCCAAAGGGCAAGCTACCGGGTAGTGTTCTACCCGCTGTAAGGTTTCCAGAAACTTACAGCAACTAACACAGCATCTCTACCTGTTGTATATATGTATTGCCTGCACGGTGACTGCTTGCCATCTGGCGTCCAACTTACCATTGGCCTTCGCAATGCTGGGGACCTGTTCCGCCTTGTGCTCATTGTCTCTGAACATCTCCAATGCTAACGCCTCGCCAACTTCCAATCTCTCCACTGGGAAACCCTTGCGGGTAAGCTTTACGAACTCAGCACTTAGAGTGACCAATTCCTGTGCGGTGGGATTCCAGTCCGGTAGGGAGGGGAGGTCGATGTCGTACGTGAACGAACCACTGCGAACTACAAAGGGAAAGTAAATAAATAAATGATATCTTCACGCCTTCCCACAAGGGTCCCCGAAGGGGTAGGTAGGTGTATAGGTAATACCCAAACACCCACTTTCCGCCAGAGATATATTATAAAGGGAAAATAATTGGTCTACGACGAATATGTGGTCGAAGCGAAAGAGTTATGTAAGTCTAGAGAGAACCGACGATCTACACTCTCTGCCTACCCCGTTAGGGACTCGGCATGATGATATGTATGTATGTTTGTATGTAATTGGTCTATATTTTCTCACAAGCATTTAACTAACGCCGTGGTGGCCGAAGTAGTTCGAGTCGCTTGCAATTTCGAACCTGGACCATATCAATGAGTTGTTCTGAACAGCTAGTTGGGTGACGAAACCCCGAGCTTTACGGTGAAGGAAAACATCAAAACACAGAGACGACACCTGCATACGTTTGAGAATACATTCAAACATGTATGTTTGTATGTATAGTCGTGCTAAAGTAATGACGATGGACTCGACGTTGTGTGACGTTGGCACGTAAAATATACCTCCGGAGGAAAGGTGTCGGCGGGTACTACACACCAAACTAATCTCACAATGATACAGAAAAACACATTTAGTACATTCGGGAATAGAACTTGCTATCTTTGCTATCTAGGTGACAAATTGAACCAGTTGACCACCTCTATAATTAGATATGTAAACCTAGACAATAATTCCTGCATGTACTCACTGTCGGGTCCGGGAAAGCTGTGCAGGACAACCGGCACAGTGTCTCTGAATGCTACCGTAGCACACGCGCCAAGCATAAGGGAGCAGGTTCTCCAAAATGCCTTGTTAACCTGCTGCGGCTCTGAGACTGTGAAATTCTGGAACTGATCCAGGAAAAAGAACATTAGTCTGCAGTTAATAGTGTTAGAATTGTAACCATAAACATCATGATTTTGCCCTTCACAGGTTATTTATTATATTTATAGATATCTTTCACTTCATTTACATCCTTGAGTTTTCAATTGATTTTAACCAGACTGCATAGTCATGGTGTGGCCAAGTGCTTGAAATCAAAATCAAAATATTTTTATTTCACATAGGCCTAGATGGGCACGTATAAAACGTCGATAAAAGTGCATGGTTCGGGTTGGTCGTTCCCATTGAGAAGAAGCAGTAAGAAACTCCATGGTTACTCTTTTCACATCATTAGGTATACAATAACAATATTATTATTTTACAGCATTAGTACTTAAGTATGGGAGAACAGTGTGGGCCCAACAAGCATGACAGACAATAGGTCTTTGCTTACTATACAAAACATCTTCTCATATTCATCAACTTATTTGGAGGTTGATTGTAACACAATGATGAGAAGTTCAAACCTCAGCTGTACCAATGAGTTTATCCTACAGTGTTTATAACGGTAACTAGACAATGATACATACATATATGATAATCATGGCCTATGATACAGGTGGTGTTACTATTTGTAACGTGGAACAATTTCATCTGAAAATTCACTTCATCAACTTACTTCTAGAGTGCAATTTTCAGTGAGGGGCCTGTGCATGTCCCAGTGCACTGTACCGTCAATGAGGGCCAAAGCACTGCTGTTAGCATGCCACTCATTCAGATCTGAAAATCACCAACAATATCCTCAACTATATATTTTTGTGTAAAATATACTAAGTGGGTGGTAAATAGTCCGTTTAAGCATGTTCAGTTACACACTCAACTCAATGACCTTATGTGACAGAGAAGCAGTGCACCATTACAGAACAATGCATAGATATAGCTGCTCTATGCTGAGCTCTCTATGAAAAATCTCAATGTGGAGTTCATACAGTCTGAGCAATAACCTAAGAAAACTCTTTTGAATCTGTGCAGTGCAAGACCTTTTCTGTTCCAAGGTATGGAGGATGAAATGCCCGTCATTGGTAAGGTAAATAAGGTAGCCATAGGTACCACATCCAACAGTTCCAGTAAAAGAATATTTCGTCAAGATAGCAGATTTCAACACAGTAGATATTCTATGGTCGCAATAGCAAATGATATGCAAAGGTCGCAAGTTCGAATCCCGACTGTACCAATGAGTTTTTCTGAACTTAAGTACAGTGATTAGTCACACCACGAGCTTTACGGTGAAGGAAAACATCGAGAGGAAACCTGCATACGTCTGAGAAGAAATTCAAAAGGCGTATGTATAGTCGTGCTTGAGTAACGGCGATGGACTCGCCATCTGTCACGTTGGCACCTAATATACCTCTGGCGGAAAGTGGGTGTGTGGGTATTACCTAAACACCTCTGCCTACCCCTTCGGGGACCCTTGTGGGAAGGCGTGAGGATATATTATATTATTATATATTATATTCTATGATTATGGTTAGCAAGTAATGAATTAGGGTATACCCATATTAGTGCTGCTAGGAGTAAGTGGTTACCGCCGCCTATGAACACTTGCAAAATGGCTTGCCTTACCAATCGCGCGTTGCCTACGCTTAAAGTGATCAAGTGTAATTTATTCAGTTGCAGTTACACCAAATCAGTTTTTACAAAATGTTTCTAAATAATATCAAGCGGAGAACTAGAATTATATAGGGGTTTTACGTTTAGCACAGTCGTGAGGCGTAGAAATATCCTTATTCATAATCAGGGTACAGTCATCAGGTACACCCTTGTACCTCACTTCTATCTTCTCAATTCTGCCGACATTTTCCAATTGCCGCTTCTTCTCTAACGTAAACAGATGATGGCGACGCTCTGTTGCCTCTTGTGTACTCAACAGCCCTAGAAATATCATAAAAAAATATCATGTTTACCCTTATGGAAGTTTTTATTTATAAAAAAAATACTTTTGATTTTTCTCACGTATGGACGAGGAAGCTTTGACATAATTGTTTTGGCATATGTTCTTCGATAAACAAAGCATATGCCTCTTCATTTTTAATTAATAAACTAGTAATTCCTTGAAAACTAAATATTCTAGGTTATCTATCAGGTGGAATTATTGTTTGACATTTAGAGAAAAGTTTCGTTCCGTTTCAAATTGAGTTCTGTGTGTTATTTATAATTTTATTTCTTACTACGTATTTAGTTCATCTAACATTTAAGAACTGGGCACTCGTTGGTGATTCTGAAACAATTCATTATTATTTACTTTGTTTTATTATTTAAATTTTTTAGTTATTATATTATTATTCTTTTTTGAAATACATCTCATATATAACATTTTTAAATATATATATAAACATATTTAAAAATATAAAATACAGGGGCCCAACGGTATCGGGATCAGGGTCAAAGGTACCGGTGTTTAGGGTCCCAGAGAAAGAAATCTCCTCACAATACGTGCCGTTTCGAGCAGTGCTGCTTTCTGCATCAGGCACTTGATCCAACTGTCTAACGAGAGCCTCCTGAGGTGATATATTATTATTATTATTTTTCTTTTCTTCTTTTTAGTAGTAAATATTAAATAAATATTAAAATGATTAAAACTTAAAAAAAAAATATTACTTATATGTATAACTTAATTAAACAACACAAATCTTACGGCCGTTTTCAATAACCTGTCTGAGATTACGGATAGATCGCTATCCCCGATTATCAGTAAGAACGTATCTATCTATAGTTTGCATTTCACAATCAAGGACAAGTGTTATCTATCAATAACCAACGATAGATAGCTTTTTCCCTCCCACTTATCTAAGTTTCTTGGAACTTTTCATTCTACATTAACCACGAGACCAAGTCACATTCAAAACTTGTTATACCTACTTTTAATTATTTTTTATTTAGTCATTATATTACGTACAATCATAAATTATTGTTAATACAAACCAAGTATTAATACTTCTTCTACGTTCTTTTCGTCTGATTTACCGTGTTTTTTACCAACCTTATTAATGAAACGAAACGTTTTGACACCACCACATACTGTCAACTCGGGCAAGTGCGAATCCATGTTTATATTAATTAATATTGTTTACTCTAGTATATTAGAATATTGTTTACCCTAGTTTCTAGCGTATAATTTTGTGATCAAGTTTTCTTCTGAAAAGTGTTATAAAATGAATTCTGTAAGTATCTATAAACTACACGGATGATAATTTATTTTACATTGCTTTCAAAGTTTGATAGAAATGTTTTTTTTTTAGTTAACAAAAGCAGCACCCATGACAAAGGACGAGACGATGCTTTTAGTACAACTTGTGGCTGCGGATAAAATTATTAATAATAAGGCAACTAATGCCACTAACAATAGATTAAAAGAACAGGCTTGGCAAACATTGACAAATCATTTTAATTCGTCAGTCATAAGTCTCCCGCGAATGCCATCACAGCTTCGTTTAAAATGGGAGAACTTGAAGAAGTCAGCTCGCAAACGCTGCGCAAACAAGAAAAGTAGCCGTAATAAGGTTAATGACATTACCTACAATACTCGTGTACTTTACACTTTTTTCTTAGCCCCGTTGTTACATGTCAGATGTTCATTGTTATTTATAGTACTTAAGTAATCCCTTTTTTTACAGACTGGAGGTGGTAAGGACTATTTTCCACCGGATGAAGTGCTAGATAAAGTGGCTTCACTTTTGGGCAGCACTTGTGAAGGTTTGTCCGTGGAGTTTGGTGGAGATGCCACCAATAATTTAGATTTAAATATTGTGATGAATGACTGTGAGACTGCGGGACTTGTAAATATAAATGGGGATGGTAATGGTGATAGTGATGGTGTTTGTGGTGGAGGTGTTGGTCAGGAGGAGGTGTAAAAAGACATAGAAATAATTGAGACACCTCCAAAACATAAGAACTTTTTTAAATTGGGCTAGCGGAAGTGGTACTTTAGGTTGTTATTTTACTCTATTAGTGTTAGGTTATTTCTTCAATTTAACTTAGCATTAACCATTATTTTTGTGCATGCTGTTGGTGGTGGAGATAAGTAACACTTTATATAAAAGGTATCTTCCTCTGGAGTCACCAGTTATAGTGATAAATTTATCTATGCAACTTGTAAAAATCCATTGTGTATTTTCATAAATCTATGATAGGTTTTTAATACCTTTACTTACTTATCCACAGTATGGGTTGGTCTTACTGGGGAACTGTGGATGTACAGTACACCTTCGCCTAATCCATTAGGGAATGCTGGTGTGATGGTTCTACAGATTGGTCATTAATAGTGGCTTCTTCTACCTTCTTCTTCTTACAGCCAAGCGGAAACACAAGATGGAAGAAGAGAAGTGCAAGGCCCGCATATTCAGGGAAAATGCACTAGGAGAGTACTTGCTGGCAAAAAAGAAAAAAATTGACCTAGAGAATGAGGAAAAGGAGATTGTAATAGCTAAACTTAAGTTAGAATTAGATAACGCTAGGTTAGAAAATTTAAAATTAAAAGCAGATTTAAATATAGTTTAGTTTAAGAATAGTATAATAATAATAATATATCCTCACGCCTTCCCACAAGGGTCCCGGAAGGGGTAGGCAGAGGTGTATAGGTAATACCCACACACCCACTTTCCGCCAGAGGTATATTAGGTGCCAACGTGACAGATGGCGAGTCCATCGCCGTTACTCAGGCACGGCTATACATACGCCTTTGAATTTCTTCTCAGACGTATGCAGGTTTCCTCTCGATGTTTTCCTTCACCTTAATAGTATTATAAAAAAATAATAGACATTAACTTTAAGTAATTTTATCCATACATTTTCTTTTGTTCTTTATATACAAGTGTGCATAGTTTAAGTACTTTGAAAAATAAAAGATTGTAAAACTATTATATCTTGTTTATTTTATAATTATGTGCAGGCTATTCCTTCAAAATTATACAAAAATACTTTTCCACCATGACTTACAGATTTATTTATTTATTTACAGATGAATTCTTGATTGCAGTAATCAAAAATAGATACAATATACATGACAGAAAATACTTCAAATAAATTATCCAATCATAGTTCTTTTCCTGCCTCGAGCTCGGACATCTTCAAATTTATTCAAAACATCCTTCACATTACCTTTACCAAGGGTTTTGTATGCTTCTAAGATCTTTTCAAATAACTCCGGACAGTCATTGTGAGTGCTGATTAGTGCCCGTTCTAACACATACAAATCTACACCCTTGTGTTCCGTATTTGAATCTATGAAGGATAAGCCAAAGTCAATCATGACAAGATCTAGATCATTATTTTCATAATTGAATTCCTCATCTGGATTTTTTTGCACAAGCAACATATTAGAAGTGGTCAAATCTCCATGTATAATATTGTTATCATGCATTTTCCTAACCATTTCACCGATTAACCTGGTTATTAAATCAAGATGTTTCATGTCATTTTCAGATGAACTGTCTTTGGGTCTGTTTATTATGAAATCCTTAACAGTGATGCTTTTTATGAAATGCTGCATATATATTCTCCGCCGTTCGAAATCAACTAAATATAGTGCTGGAGTTCGTATTCCCGCTGCTTGACATCGGACTATGGAACGTGCTTCATTTTTTATCCGATCTTTCGTTATTGTAGAGTCCAAGTCCGGATGTCTGTACTTCTTCTGGAATCTCTCTTTTATTAACGTCGGTCTGCCTAGGTAGTTACAAATATACAGCTTTGCTTCGGCTCCCTGTTTCAACACTTCTAACTTATCACACATTATTGTTATAACCAAAGATGACTGATAAATTTGCTTATGAAGTGATACAAATGTAGGTATTCTAAGGATTACTTAATTATACCACAATGTTTATTTTTAAATTAGGGATACATTTCTTAAAGACACTTTTATTTTGATAGCCTCAAAGCTTCAAACAGACAGAATGAGTTAACTTGTCAATGTGCAATGTGCATCATAATAATGTCAACATTGACGTTGAACGTCAAAGTTGAGCTAAAACTTATATAGGTCTGCGTTTGATTTTGAGATAACGAAACAAAAACTAAAAGAAAGACATTAAATGTAAAAAAAATATTAATGAACATTTCAAAAGAATTTTAGCTATCATCAATTGTTTATCTTATTTTATTAATACAAAACATGGCCCCTATTTGGTATATTAATTGCAATCAAGGCCTTGTATTATGGGACTACGAGCTGATATGCATTAAAAGTAATACTAATACAGTAAAGGATTACTAAAACTTGTTTGTATTCGCAATATTTGAATTAAGATTAGAATACTTAAATTGCAATGTATGTCTATGTGTAACATAAAGACAATTAAATTAATTGAATTTTAATTTTTATAGAGTATATTAAACCGAATATTCACAGAATACAAATTATTATGACAATTTTTTTTTGTTATGTATAATAACTGTGTGCATTCCTTAAACATATTAAAAATAGCACAAAAAAAAACGATCCCTGCCAATTTGTGTAATGAAACGTTTTTAAAGTACCTGTTGAAAATCATCGCTTAAAACCCGCACTTTTCATTCAACGCGTACTACGTACGTAGTGATTGTAACTCGCAGTAGGTAGGTAGATACTAGAAATCGGTGACGGCAATACTGCGTCTTCAACATCTACTTTCTATAGTTACTTGTATGTTGTATGTATGTATACAGTCATTGGAGAGAGGGAGGCTGTGGGCGTGTGATATCCATCGTAGCACCCGTGCCGGCCGGCGGCGCGACGTATAATTTCATTCAAACACAGCAAATTCTTTAATGGAAACCGTGATTTGACTTAACTGTTAATATTTTAGTGCCGGCTCGTCGTTCGAACATATCACCGGCGCTTTAGTAAAACTGAAAGTGGAATTCCAGTAGAAATAATACCAAAAAAATATTTTTTTTAAATTATATATTTGTGTATTTTTCTGTGATTACTTTATTATTAAATTGTGAAAATGTCGGAGGGTTTGGAGTACGAGACTATTGTGCAGAATGGACCGAAAAAAGTATGTATTTTATTTTATTAAGTTATAATTACTCGTCTTGCAATAACATTTCAGCTTAGTCATCATGAAACTTGTCTATCGATGCTTAGGTATACGGGATATTGGCAGACATGGGTAGGTTCGAAAAGGGTGGCTTATTGTCCTATAGGAATGTCTGGGGCATTTTCGTAGGTATAATATGCAGGCATTGCAGGCGCGTTTCGAAATGCTGCTGGTTGATGCGATTTCCGGCGTTCCAGTATTTTGTTCAATATGTTGGCGGGACCGTGGGTCGATTGACGAGGATGTTAAAATTAAAATGATCACGTCACTGGTCCGAATTAAATGCTTTTTGTCACAGTTAAGACGAACGTTTGATTAATCATTCATAGCTTTAGAATAGTTTTACGTTTACACTTGGATATAATAGATGGCGGGGGAATTAAATCTCTCTAAAAGGATCTATAGGAGGCTGGAGGAGCTTACCATCTTGGTACGCATAATTGTTAAGCCAGCGCTTCCAATAGGTTTTTTTGCTGAAATTATTGTCTCTCGTAGCGTGAGGAACTTTTGCTACTTAACCGGGCGATGGAGGGCGGGGGTGAACAAACAAAAAAATGTTATATATGATTTTTATGCGCTCTATTCTCTCTGCCTACCCAGTTAGGGACTCGGTGTGATGATATATATGTGTTAGTCTATGGTGCATATGTACTTTCAAAAAGAAAATAAAACCAATTGTAATTTTGAAGCACAGAAATGCTAATATTACAATAGATAATAATTATTGTTTAAAGAATAAAAAAAATATATACGCCAACCACACCAACGAATTCTTTTGGTAATTTATGTAAACTATACAATTTACAATATTGGTAATTCGATTTGCTAAATAGAATGTTTATTAGAGGCAGCTTTTTTGCCAGATCTTCCTTTTAGTTTAAGGAAAAGAGGTTTTATTGGAGCGCGACGACCGCAAACCTGTGTTGATTGTAGGCCAAAAATAACTCGAATGAGGGTCGTCAGACAACAACCGATGGCAATTAATAGTTTATCCTTGTGACATGTTATTGTAGTTAATTATTAACTATTACAATTTAGAAATTACGACACTGATTAGTGTGGTTGTAGTAAAAGAGATCCTTTAGTATAGCGAGAATAGCGCTCTTCTCTGCCTACCCCGTTAGGGACTATTGTGATAATATGTCTATCTATATCATCACGCCGAGTCCCTAACGGGGTAGGCAGAGAGTAGAGCGCCAGTTCTCTCTAGACGTACATACCTCTTTCGCTTCGACCACATCTATCAGTCTCTTTATACATGCTCGTCGGTTTCGAGTACTCTTGACGTTCCCGTAATAATTTGAATTAAACTCATTGAGCTCATCAAATATTAATTACGCAATTACTGCTTTCACCACTTTGTAGAAAGAAATGTGGCGAAATTAACTCTCCGGCTTATGAAAAAAATTGGATACCTTTTTCTACGGAACGTCACATAATATCAATTTAAACCGCGTATTTAATATATAAATTATAATAATATATAAATATATCCTCACACCTTCCCACAAGGGTCCCCGAAGGGGTAGGCAGAGGTGTATAGGTAATACCCACACACCCACTTTCCGCCAGAGGTATATTAGGTGCCAACGTGACAGATGGCGAGTCCATCGCCGTTACTCAAGCACGACTATACATACGCCTTTTGAATTTCTTCTCAGACGTATGTAGGTTTCGTCTCGATGTTTTCCTTCACCGTAAAGCTCGTGGTGTGACTAATCTAATATATAAATTAGTAATTGTTCACTTGTATTAACAATGACAAGACGAGCGTCTAACTGAATATCTATTAAATTAAAACTGCGAGCTTGAACGAACATATGCTACTTGTTCTTTTTAAATCCAACCTTTGTCGGTGTTGAACGAATAGTGACGTGACAGTTTTAAGAACTCGAATCGATATTGATATCGATATAGTGACAGGGCATAAATTATTATAATCAAAATATATATTGCTTTAGTATCGTGCTAACGTAATGTTTAAGCACGAGATAACATAGGTACATATGTGTAATGTAGAACAAATACTTGAAATACAAACGACGTTCCAACGCATGTGAACGACATATTCTAATAAGAACCTTATTGGATTAAAAATATATTTTGTGATAAGCTGTGGTCTGCGGAATGAAATGCGTATTTTTTTTATTTATCCGTTTAAATTTTACTTTTGATAAGATGACAGAGACTTACTAAAACATGCCACAGAAATTAGATTAATAAAAAAAATTACGAGTAATTTTACAGATTATTTTATATTCGTTTTTTTGTAACCACACGCAGGATCAAGAACGTCATCTTTTCCAAATGTATTATATTTCTTCGAACTTATACGAGATCATAGGAGACATTTATATGCCATTTATAAACTGATAGAGATATAATTATAGAGACCCTCAAGCGAAGTGATTAGGGTCCCAGTTCTCAGTCTGACTGAGACTTAAAGACCTTTTCGCTCTATCCACCTTCATCGTACTCTAGACTTTCCCATCTTTGAGTGTTCGATCGATTACGAATTACGATTTCGAACGATTTGACACGTGGTCTACCTCAGCCTCTTCATCCTAACATTTTCACAATGTGTAAAGAGGTATGCAAATCTAGAGAGAACTGGCGCCTCTCTCTGGCTACTCCGTGAGAGACTTATCCGACTCCGAGAGAGTAATTTGGTCGTTAACCCCCTACCGTCGAATGGCGAACCCGTAGGGGTTCGCTAACCCCACTTTGAGAACCCTGCTCTGAAACTTCGATCCAAATGACATATGTCATCTGTTTATCATGTCCCACGTGAACCTCGTCATGTTGACAACAAGCCTGCGGTGAGCCACGGCGGACGTTGTTTGCACTAGATCAATAGACACAGGGCTGTCAACTGATATAAGTAAACCAAACAAGAATTATAACTACCTAGGTTTATACTTAAAATTTTTGCCGGTGACTACTTACACCACGGTTGTATCACATCCTTCCTGCTAGTACCATAAATGCGAAAAAAAATATTTTCAAAAAAGGAATTTGGAATACGGATAGCAAAATGGCGCTCGCAAAGTCACGTGTGTAAACTAATGATTTTTTTCACCGTTTTTATTTATAAAATAACTGATTTCGTGATCTTTTGTAATAAAAAGAATATTATTATTTCCTATCCTCTACAGATATATATGATAGAGGTTAGTATCGTATTCTAAACAGCCGTAATTGTGGCCAATGAGTCAGTGCCCAATGATTTGACAATATTTAGGGAGTTCCTTTGTGACGTTCAAGGGCGATATTTTTATCCTTAGTGAGTCTTTCGTCGAATGTTTATTTATAAAAAGATGATTTTAATCGTGTTCAACGTTACTCTGGTGCCAAAAACTGGATTTGACTTTATGTTTTTTATGAATCTAAGGACGGTTGGTTCTATATTTAAATCTAGCTTCATATCGTACTTTGTGGTTGTCAATGGTCTCTTCTGCCTCCTGAACGGTATTTAAGTGGTATGGACAACTACAATACAATAATAAGTAGGTAGTTAATTATAAAAAAAAACACTTACACTTTGTCACAAGAGGGGGGGCGGGTATCTCTCCCTCACCCTCTTTTCGCCTGAGGTATATTTAGTATCCAATGTGGCAGATGCTCAGTCTAGCGCCGCTTCACAAAGACAACTATACATATGGCTTTTTGTCGTCTCAAACGTACGTTGGTTACCTTTCAATGTTTTGCTTCATTGTAAAGCTCGTGGTGTTATCTGAAACAGCAAAAAATCTCTTCGATATTTTTTGTTGGAATAGTATGTTTTAAGATAACGAACAGTGAATACTTATGACCAGTGCCCACAAATTATGTTGCGTCAAGATCGTAATTAAAAAGTACACAAGGTAGTGATGTAATCATATTGTCACTCTGTATACCTAGTTATCTGTTGACATAACCTGTCTACAGATAATCTCTGAGACCTTTGACCATTGACGTTTTCGAATTACTCGCAATTTGGAGTAGATTTTGTAACGTGGCATTTAAATCTTTTATACATTTATACGAAAAATAAAAGGTAATTTCAACTTTAATTGTCCACCTGTTTCGGAGCTTTGCCGGTTCAAACAGACAGACAGACAAGAACTGTATTTCTTGTGTTTTTGATATCAACTTTAATTTAAACTTAAAATATATAGAAATTAAAACGTCATTTTGTAATGACAAACAAAGCTTAAATGTTATTGAATCAGCATTGCTATCCAGCATGGCAATGCTGCTAGTCTTCTTGGCACGTTGCCTCGGGATACCGATTTGGGTCAAATATTTTATCTTTTATCTGTAATTAGTTGGTTACAACTTTCTTTTGTAAATATTGTTAATTGTTGTTATTGTAAGCGATAAAAAAATACTATACGTTTTTTCAATTATCTATGGAAAATCCTACGCGTGACAACCCTAAAGTTATATTAAAACAAAACAATGGCGTCTGGAATGTTCACAAGACCACAACAGACCTGCTAGGTCCGTTATTACGATCAAACTGTAATATTTAAATACAAGTCTATATTGACTTACACACTACTGTAATTTTGAGCAATTTCCAAGAGTTATTTTAAAACTAACATCAACATCATTGCGACGTTTTCAGTATTTAGTTCCGGCAACGCGTTCTGCCCAGTCAGTGGTTTTCCAGTTATGAAATGGCTTGTGCAAACTCTTTATCTATTGTATAAACATTATTATAAAGCTTATTATATAAGTATTTTGTTTGGGTGGGCACTTATGTATGTTTTTCTCCTGAATATTCTGGTAATATTAAGGTGGTCTTACATGTTGGTGATCCAAATAAATAAACATAATATATTAATGATACTGATTAATGAAATGACGAGCATGTACGAAGAGGCTGATGAGTGTGGACGAAGCGAAAGAGGTATGAAAGTCTAGAGAGAACTGGCGCTCTATATATACTCTCTGCCTACCCCGTTATGTACTCAAAATCAAAATCTTTTTATTGCACACAGGCCCAGGTGGGCACTTATAAAACGTCGAAAAAGAAGCACGGTTCGGGTTGGTCGCTTCCATGGAGAAGAACCGGCAAGAAACTCCATTCCACTCCACTCGGCGTGATGATATGTATATGTATTAGTGATGGCCATGTAGGGCAATACATTTCTCCTGTTACAGATAGGCAGAGAGTCTAGAGCGTCAATTATCTCTAGACTTACATATTAGGCAAAAATTATATTTGGTTTTGATCTCGGGTCATTAAATTAAAATTGCCTGTTGTCAGTAAATGCGATGCGCCACAGTCGTTGCCGTTGGGTGAACTGGACAGGAAGGAAAACCTACTTGCATCTATTTTTAGTGTCTAGTCACTTACGACATGAACAGACATATTCCTATAGTCCTCGCGGAACTAGTTGGCCGCGCCTTAGGTAGGAGCGGTGGGACGGAGGGGCGGGGGCGCTTGCTGTCATCTCATCACTCAGTATGGACGCACATGATCTTTAATCGCAAGATGAGTCCGCCGATAACTAGACTGATACAAATTCTGTAAGCCCAAATTAAATAATTAAGAGGATATGTCAGAATAGTATGTTTTTGGTTTATTTTAAATTACTAGATAATATAGTCCAGAGTCTAGACTTTATTATTTAGTAATTTAAAATAAACCAGTACATACATATACATATATATATCATCATCACGCCGATTCCCTAACGGGGTAGGCAGCGGTAACATTACGCCAGTACTCTCAAGACTAGAGAGAACTGGCGCTCTATTATCTCTGCTTACCCCGTTAAGGACTCGGCGTCATGATATGTATGTATGCACTACATAATTCCAATAAAATCTTCTAAAAGTTCAACTGATTAACTAAGTGTGATATCTCCAGACAAGTCTTTACTGTCTTTAATTTGCGTTGCCAGGCAACCCGCCGTTTCGCGCCCGTCCCCAACTAAGGCGCGGCCAATTAGTTTCGCGCGGATATAGTTAAACCTTTTTGAACCTGTACGATTTTTTAAATCTAGATATTATAGCGTTAACAACATGTTGGTGTGTATCATAATGATATGTAGATTGCTTCAATATCTATGCTTCTTATGTTTTTTTTTTTCAAGTTTTTTTGTGCATTGAAACCCACTCGTTTGATCAGCGACCCGTGACCTGCGTCATGGGTGGAGTGAACTTTATTACCATAAGGTTAGAATTATATTTTTTCAATCTAACATTCCGTCATTGTGATTCCGAAGCCGCCAAAGCCGTAGTAAAAAGCGGTTATTTTAATATTACAATTACACACTCCAATTTTATTTATTATGGATAAATGAACAGAAATCATCGATCCATTTTATTTGGAAATATATATATAAAATAATTTGGTTCCAGGAGGCCTCCACTCCTTTGTTGCCCTGAGGCCTCTAGACCCCTAAATCCGGCATTGAATACTATTATTTACTAGTTGTCCTGCCCAGCTTCGCCCGGGTGGAAAAGTAAAATTGTGAATCTAAACCATTCTCGAATCCACCTGAAGATACACAGCAAATTTCATCAAAATCGGTCCAGCCGTTAAGGAGCTCAGTGACATACATATGCACAGAAGAAATATACTAGCGGCCCGTCCCGGCTTCGCATGGGACATTTATTTTTTAAACATTTTGGCTTAGTTTTTTTCCTTTAATTAAAATAGACTCTTAATCAGTGATAGTGTAGCATTCAAATGGTGAAAGAATTTATAAAATCGGTCCAGTATTTTTTGAGCCAATTCGTTACAACTTACAAACAAATCTTTCCTCTTTATAATATCCTCACGCCTTCCCACAAGGGTCCCCGAAGGGGTAGACAGAGGTGTATAGGTAATACCCACACACCCACTTTCCGCCAGAGGTATATTAGGTGCCAACGTGACAGATGGCGAGTCCATCGCCGTTACTCAAGCACGACTATACATATTAGTGCATATATAAAGATCAAAACGGATTACTTACCAATGCAGCGTAATCCCACGTGTTCTCAGTAACGGATAAACAAGCGTCGTACCGAACTAGACGCCCGGGTCAATGACACACGCCTAACTTAACATGGGCTGGCTACCTATTGAACTAATCCGGTATATTTAGGGTTCCCTTACAATCTGTTGCGAAACCATTGAATTTCCAGTGGAGTTTATTTAGTACTCAATTGTTTTTAATGCAGATGAACGTAAACTTTTGCTACTTACATACATATCATTACGGCGTCCAAGCTGTGAACCGTGTTAGTTCATCAACCAGAAACAAACTGCAAAAACACTTAATGTAGTTTCTACCATCAGATTTATTACTAGTTTTTACAGTACAGCTTTTAATTCTGCCGCCTAACAGTGGCCAAAGACGCTCCAGCTTGTTCTCTATCTCCGATAACGAATGGCTGCTGTTCTGTTTTCATCCAACCAATTTACTCGCTTGTGATTGGTCGTTGAAGATTGACAGTATCTCGACCAATCATAAGAGGAAGATTATGAAAGTAATAAGCGATAAATTAAAATATTTATAACAAAGGTGTAGGCAGCGAGAGAAGAGCGCCAGATGCGCCGTCTTCTAATGTTATTGAGTTCAGAAAAAAACTCTTTAGTACAGGATTCAGATTTGCATGCTTCCGTTGCCTTGACTAGGCACACTCGCCCACAACTGCTCATCAATAAATTTACGACTCCAGATCGTATTTGTAAAGTATTATATTATACTAGCTGTGCCCGCGACTTCGTCGGCGTGGACGGCTTTTTTGATCTTCGTAAAAATGTTTTTTTTTTTCAATAAAAAGTATCCTATGTTACTGCTAATACCTCCAAGAATATGTGTACAAAGTTTTATAGTGATCTCTTAAGTAGTTTTTACGTGAAAGCGTAACAAACAAACTTAGATTCACATTTATAATATTAGTAAAATAGCTAGTGTAATCCACAAAGACGCGCCCCACTATTCTCCCCAATAGTTTATAGTGTAAGTGTGCAACCTTCCACTAATGTTTGAGTATTATCGGTACACACTGATTACCTATGAGTGCACACGCACACTACAATTAATAGACTCGGGTCATACTCCCCGCATCCCGCGACCCCCTCGACTAGTAAGTGGTGGGGCGCGTCTTCGTGGCACTATCACGTTCTCAAAACGTTTAATATCTGATCTATCGCTGACCTAAATGGGCCATACTCAATAGGCCACCGGTGAATGCTGGTTCACAGCAATCGTATTGAAAGGATGTGAAAAGTTCCCACAGAGCCGCGAGATGGGCGTGGCAATTTCGACCACAGTTTGCAATTAAAACCGTTACTTACTTAAATAAAAGCTTTGCCAACAGATAAAATTGGGTTTCCGGTACACTTCTCTTTCATGCAAACGAGGACGCCGCCTATGGACGCTAACAAAAGCAGAGATCGCGCGTTGCTGATCATTCAGGAATCTTTTCACACCCTTCTTGAAGAACTGAAGAAGAACATGCTTTACTGTCGCATTATACATCTGAAACCCCCGCATGCCTAGCCAGACGCGCAAATCCCGCCCCAAAACTATCAGTGTCAATAAACTATCAATGAGTTTTTCTGAACTCAAGTACAGTGATTAGTCACACCACGAGCTTTACGGTGAAGGAAAACATCGAGAGGAAACCTGCATACGTCTGAGAAGAAATTCTAAGTCGTATGTATAGTCGTGCTGGAGTAACGGCGGTGGATATGCCATCTCTCACGTTGGCACCTAAAATATATCTCTAGCGGAAAGTGGGTACTACCAACACACCTCTGCCTACACTATCGGGGACCCTTGTGGGAAGGCGTGAGGATAATTATTTTATTAAAACTTCCTGCAAACATTATTGCAAAGGCGAACTTAATGCCGAAGGCATTCTCTACCAGTTAACCTTTGGGTGGTGCAGAGATATTCATGGCAGGCTAAAAGATATTTACAATAGGGAAATATAAAATTCCTATATGTTTTATTTAATTTACATATATAAAATGTTATATATAACATACAATAATATCATACATCTAATATAATAAATAGAATACATCTACATACACATATACATATATATATAAAATGATATACATAAATAATAATACATATTATATATTACACATAAATATTACTCTGTTTCCACTTGGCGGTATTAGGATATATATATATATATATTATGTTCATATATATGAAGACAACCAAGACACGTGTTGGTAACAGAACATTGTTAAAACTGCGAGCGGGCAAGCCAGGATTAGCTCAACTTATTCTTGTAACTACACATTGGAACGTGGGTCCTGGCATTGCTATTTGTACAGCAATACGATCATCACTCGCGCATTTACTGGATAATTTGTCTTACTTAGTTAGGATATTCAGAGAATATGTTTTGAATGAATCATTTTGTCTCACGAATATTATTATTTATTAGAAACTAGCTTATGCCTGCGGCTTCGCCCGCGCGGAGTTCGAAAAAGTAGCATAGGTATTTTCCTGCTAGAATCGGCTCAGCCGCTATGCCGTGAAAGAACATCGTTCTTTATAATATTAGAACATTAAATTTTCGAGATTAAAAAAATATATTCCTGGGTATAAGCCATCACGATTTGAACTTTCAGCCAAATCGGTTCAGCCGTTTTGCCGTGAAAGAACCGCAAACATCCAAACAAACTTTCACAATTATAATATTAGTAAGAAGTAAGATTATAATTATTATTTTTTATTTATACAACAAGAGTAGCAAACAAGCATACGGCCCACCTGATGGGAAGCGGTTACCGCAGCCTATTTACGCTCACGATACCGAAGTATCACTTGCGTGTTGCCACTCTGTGTTCGGAGAGTTATAGTGTGTTGGCAGCATAAGGTTTAATCCCTCTGCCTCCAACACAATGTAACAATCCTCCCCCTCCCCAAGGAGCTCATTACTGGAAACCTTATTCACCGCGTAGGAACACAACACAAAAAATTGTGTTATTTGACTACGGACTTCTATAAGGTGAAGGTCCTGCCCCAGTCGGGCAACTCCGAATTCGAACGGGAAACCCGTTATGGCCTACCTCTCTTAATATTAGTAAGATAAGATAAGATAAGATAGAGGATATATTTATATATATTATTATATAGGATATATTTCGCTCAGCGAATCAGCATTGCCATACAACGTGGCAATGCCGCTAGTCTTCTTGGCACCCTTCCGCGTGACACAGATTTGGGACATTTATTCTATTTATAGTTAGTTTATATTTATTATTACTTTGACTCTTCTATATGTTATAAATCTTCAATAATAAAAACTATAAACTCGAAAGGTGAACGGAAATATTCGTACCTTGAATTAATTGACACATACCTGCATTAACAATAAGAGGTATGTAAGTCTAGAGAGAACTGGCGCTCTATACTCTCTGCCTACCCCGTTAGGGACTTGGCGTGATGATATGTATGTATGTATGTACCTGCATTAACTTACTCATAAGATAGAGGACTTCTGAGTCTAATGCATGGTCTTGTCATAGGTTGTGCTATATCAGTGCTCTCTAAGAACGGAATTTAAAATTTCTAACCGTCTATTACGTTTGTACACCCACAGAAACTATTGCGCGGAATTGGATGCAAATCTCCCCCATATATTATTAGAGGCCTCACTCAAAGGACATATCACCACGCGGGGTCGCTCACGAGGCCAAATACTAATCACCTAGGACCTACACGCCTCTGCCTACCCCTTCGGGGACTCTTGTGGGAAGGCGTGAGCATATGTATGTATGTTATATTAGCCACAGATTTAAGTATGCTTCCAGAACCGTCGTTACTCGATAGCTTACGACCTTAGCCTAGCTTTAGCTTAACCTACGACCGAAGCTTTAGATTTGCCTGCATGGTTGTATGTATTGCCTCGACGCTGACCTCGAACTCGAGTGCATCTGGCAACGCGCCAACTAACCGGTTATATTTAGATAATTTCTCGAAAAGGACTCATCAGTGGGGGTCAAGATATGGAGTTATACTACTACTTTGTGGTCGAGTTTAAAGAAGATTTTGTATTTATCATCACGTCTTCCCATAAGGGTAGGCAGGGTAAGCAGAGGTGTATAGGTAGTACCCACACACCCAGATATGTTTTATGTGCTAACGTGACAGATGGCGAGTCCATCGCCGTTACTCAAGCACGACTATACATACGCCTTTCAATGTCTTCTCAGACGTATGCAGGTTTCCTCTCGATGTTTTCCTTCACCGTAAAGCTCGTGTTGGGACTAATACCAAGAATGAGTGTTGAAATATAAAGAAACAGATTATTATTGATGCGAAAGTTTCTGGAAGAGGCAAAGAAAGCGTTCCATCCAACCTAGCTCAAATAGATCGGACACTCGAATATAGTAGCTAGTAAAGATAGTGCCATCCACAAACACGCGCCCCACTATTCTTCCCTATAGTTGATTGTGTAAGTGTGCAACCTTCCACTAATGTTTGAGTATTGTCGTTACACACTGATTACCTATGATTGCACACGCACACTACAATTTCATTAATAGACTCGGGTCATATCCCGCGAGCCCCTCGACTATAAATAAGTAAAATAAGCGCGTCTTCAAAGAAGGGATTTTCTATACTACTAATCGAGAATTATGATGAAAATTCTTCACGCAATGTCACCGCATACGCGGTCCATAGATAAATAAACTGTGAAGAATGAAACACATGCGGTCGTAACTCAGTCTTAACAAAACAAACGGAGCGATGACCCGTACTAAAAGGAGATATTTTGTTCAGTCGCTCGCATAGATATAGGATGTAGCGAAAAAAATCCTAAATCTATGGTCGCTCGTCCCAGCACTGCTTTACTTACGCGCAAATAAAATTTAATACATACACGAATATATACAAATATAATAAATATCTTTTAATATACAAAAGTGGTGGTTCGAGTAGGCTTGCGACAAAAAGTTCGCAAGTTCGAACCCCGACTGCACCAATGAGTTTTTCTGAACTTAAGTGATATATACATGCATATAATCACGCCTCATTCCCGTAGGGGTAGGCAGAGACCATATATTTCCACTTGCTACGATCCCTATTCCCTACATACTGGTTTCGCTTCGTCCACTTTCAAGTACAATGATTGTATATAATATATCCTACGCTATCCTACAAGGGTCCTACAAGGGTAGGCAAAGGTGTATAGGTAATGTCGCAGGCAACTATTCGAACCACTCGGTCACCACGGCTTATTATTTTTTAGTGAGATGTCTAATAAAATTAAAAAGGATTCAGTACTTCAGTTTACCTACGTTTGTTTTCCCGCAATGTAAAAACCCAATCACTCGCGAAGTGGCCATAAACGGTTAATGGCTCTCGAGCGATAAGCATTGATAACAAGAAATTACTGTAACTTTCAAAGAGACTTATAGTACCTAGTAATTACCTAAGACTATATTGTAGTGATACCGTCTTAAATACCGCTACGTTAGTCACACCACGAGCTTTAAGGTAAAGGAGAACATCGTGAACCTGTATCCGATTGGAAGATATTCAAAGACGTTTGTATAGTCGTGCTTGAGTAACGGCGATGGACTCGCCATGTGTCACGTTGGCAC
>JACCPG010000323.1:57369-76618 GCA_016069955.1 Drepana arcuata
TAATATACCTCTGGCGGAAAGTGGGTGTATGGGTATTACCTATACACCTCTGCCTACCCCTTCGGGGACCCTTGTGGGAAGGCGTGAGGATATATTAAATAGGTATTATTATAAAATAATATTTAAATTCAAGTTTGAGACGGGTGAAACCGCGCGGCAAACATAGTAATATGTGAATTTAAAATAGCAACCCTACCCAGCCGCCATTTTGTCAAGGTCAACGGATGTTTCAAATTTGCAAGATGACGCATGCATTCGGGTTGAACGCACCCACCGGTCATATGGTTTAACCGTACCGATGGAGCGAGTAATTCCTTTTATCTATGTCCATTATATTATGTACTAGCTGTCCCGCCCAGCTTCGCCCGGGTGAAAAAGTTAAACTTCCTGAAACACGATCGCAGCGCCACCTATCGGGTCCAATTGTGATGTAAGCTATCCTATCATTTAAGTTGGATCAAACTGCACACGGTGTGCAAATTTGATTGAAATCGGTTAAGTAGTTTAGGAGTCCATCGCGGACAAACAACGTGACACGTAATTTATATATATTAAGATTAATTTAATATTAATACTAGCTGTGCCGCGATTTCACTCGCGTAAAAGTTTACATCATTGCGCAGATCTTTTTGGGAATAAAACATATCCCATGTGTTAATCCAGCTTATAATCTGTCTCTTTGCCAAATTTCATCCAATTCCCTTCAGTAGTTTCTTCGTGAAAGATGAACAAAACGTACACAGACACTTTCGCATTTATTATGTCAGTAAGACATTTGCTCTAGTAGGAGTAGGTACGCTTTCTATGGATAGACAATATGACTTCATTATGTAGCGGACCTGGACACGAGCCTTTTGTTCATTAACGAATTAACTACATGCCAGATGCGAAATATGCTTCTATTTTAGGCGCTACAGTTCACTTAAGCCTTTACATCCGTTTGTTTTCGCATATCATGCCGCACTTTCTTTTTAAATAGAAACTTCATTCTTGTTTTAAGTACGTATCATAAAAACCAATATATGCTTGTAAAATATTGATATTAAAATTTGTTTTAGTCAGTATTAATTCAGTATTAAATGATTCAGTTCAAAAGAGGTAAGTATAGATAACACTAGTCCTCTTCTCTCTCTGCCTACCCCGTGAGGGACTCTATGGTGATATTTGTATATAATATGCTCAAAATACTCGTAACCTAATTAGTGCTATCCGAAAATAAAAATTGCATTATGAAACCACAATAATGTTTCTTTCGTCTTTATGTATGAAAATATATTCCAGTAGGTACCTACATAAGCATAGTGTAGTAAATTAATGAGTTAGTTAATTAATTAACTTATTATCTTTTGTAGAACGCTCATTACTTGTACCCCAAAAATATGAATGATAGATTCATATTTTTGGGGTACAAGTAATGAGCGTTCGAATTATAGTGATGACGTTTGTATTAACGTCATTCAATTCTTAGTTATTATTAATTCATGACATGGATACGAGTCTTTCGGTCAAATTTAATGTTTTACACATTTTCATATATCGTTTCGAAATACCGGTGATGAGTATTGGCACCGTATTTGCATTACCATCTCGGATTTTTGGGAAGCTATTCTAAGTACTAGTAAAACTAAACGTGCTAAGCTAAAGATCGCAATAACTCTACTTATGAGATATAGAAAAATCCATGCTTAATTCCCCCCAAAAACCTAATGTCAAATAATCCTTGTATAGTAATATTGTGCCAAAGTTCGTGAGAATATTTGTTACCCAATCACGGCTGAAATGAATGAACGGAAGGATGAAATTGGGCTCAGATATAGACAGTTATTACTTGCAAATTTTAAAGAATCCAAAACTTAAAAAGTATAATAATAAAAACTCTATTAATAAAGTTTGGCACTCGGGGACTGTCGCGGTAAAGCTATTGCATAGCATATTTTATCAACTTATGCAATACACCTATATACTTTCTCACAAACAGCTGCTTACGTACAAGACAAGGCATGCCTTTTCAGTTCTGTCGTTTCCATATTTCCCGGCAATTTTGAATTTGGAACTGTTCTATATTCGAATGTGTTTAAATTTTGAAGGAGTTTGGTTTTATTTTCGTTACGGAATTTCTTGATTCGGATCACCGCGATAAAAGCTATACAATAGCTTAAAAATAAATATGTAGTAAATATTTTAAATTGATTGCAAAACAAAAAAAATATTTCTATACCGACGGATATTACACTTGGACACATAATTAATCCATGTTTATCAAATCACACCGGAGAGCTGGTCAAGCATGGAACCACATTTAGAATTAATAATACAAAGTTATCGTCACTTCAATTCACTCACAGGGATAGAGAACTAAGTACAGACCGGAGTAGAGGAAGAATAGTAAAAACTTATCTTACAATTTATATGGACTTTGTAAAAGTGTGAATTTAAACAATTACTTTTTTGTGACAACTGTTAATAAGAGACAAATGATAATAATATCTCTTCACGCAGCGCAAGCAGTTGGATGGAGACTCAATGATAACGTCGTATAAATTACATTACGACATTAAAATATCTTCACGCCTTCCTACGAGGGTCCTCGAAGGGGTAGGCAAAGGTGTTTAGGTAGTAACCAACGAGATAGATTGCGATTTCATCGTCAGTACTCAAGCACGACTATACAAACGCGTTTGAATGTTTCCTCAGACGTATGCAGGTTTCCTCTCGATGTTTTCCTTCACCGTAAAGCTCGTGGTGACTAATGACTAATTAAAAGATATGTTCAAGGCTGATGTATTAAATATCACTCGTAGTTTATCAAATGATCGGTATACACTCACTACAATGTTGCACACTCACAAGATTTTTTATCCAGCATTTATCTTGGATACACGCGAAAGTTCGCGCAATTAGCAGTTTGCCCAAGAGCATAGAACTAGCGGAGCTAGCGCTGCTCACTTCACTTCGTATTGCATGATTAGATTGAAGTTTGGCGCGAGTCAGTTGCATTTTATCACATTTTTCTTAAGACAGTAAGGTAATGTGCTATGGTAAATTTTAAGTTAAAGATTTATGTGTATTTAAATGCAAAGTTATTATTCTAATATGCAGACAGAAATACATTTAAGGAATCGTGATAACTTAAAAAGGATATTTACTTAAACCTAATTACTTACATACATATACTATTCCGATACATAACTATGCCGTCTGGTCTAGTGGTTAGAGCCCCTGACTGCGAAACTTGAGGACGCGCGTTCGAACCCCGCTGATGGCAGATATTTGTGTGATGAACACGAGTATTTGTACCTTAGTCTTGGATGTCCTATGTATTTATGTATATATCTATCTGTATAAGTAAATATATCGTTGTCTAGTTACCATAACACAAGCTTTCCTTAATTTGGGACTAGGTCAATTTGTGTGGAATTGTCCCAGCGTATTAAGCTTTTACCTAATTACTTACATACTCTCTCTACTCTTCCGATACATAACTATGTATTTCATAAATATAGTATACCTTTGTCTACATCATCATTCACACAGGCTATTAACTCGTCTAGCTATGATGGCAGCCGCATCTGCTGTACATTCTAATGTAACCACAACCACATACTTACATAGTTTATTTTTCTGTATACTTACTTTACTAATTAGATTAAGCATAATTCTAATATCTACTCCTTTCTTAAATAGATTTTATGATTATCCTTACTAATATTATAAATGTGAATGTAAGTTTGTTTGTTACGCTTTCACGTAAAAACTACATAACCGATCATCATAAAACTTTGTACACATATTCTTGGAGGTGTTAGAAGTAACATAGGATACTTTTTATTAAAAAAAAAAGTTTTTGAAAGATAAAAAATCCGTCTTCGCCGACGAAGTCGCGGGCACAGCTAGTTATTATATAAAGCCATATATCATTGCAAACTTACAAACTGCAATCCGCGGGCTAGCTATGTTTTATTAAATTTCAAGAAAACACGTCTTTTTGTTATAGAAGGTAGTCTATGGCGAGCTAGCTATGTATAATTAAATTTCAAGAAAACACGTCTTTTTGTTATAGAAGGTAGTCTATGGTATTAAGCTTGAATGCTCACAAACTTCACGTTAATAGTTAATACAGTAGGACAATGTCTTACAACTTGCACCACACGTACTTCGCTCCAATTTTACAGCTCCGTTTTCACTGAAATGAAAGTGACGCCAGATGTAACCGCCTTCACGCCGCGCGCATTCCGCGTCCGTCGGTTTTTATTAACTTTTTTCATAGGAATGCTAGCTACGTATACACATATCGACATCGACACAATTAGTCTCTAGAAGATTTCTTTTAACTTAGTTACCGATTTCAGTTCGTAAATTACGTCGTTCAATATGTTCTTGTTTGCAATAAATAAACTTAGTTAAATTTCTGAACGAATCTGATTCCTTGATCTTCGTTCATTTAGTTCATTCACTACAGTTCATTCTAATATCTACAGTTCTAGCGACAATATATATTTTTTTATATACAACTAGTGTGGCAAACAAGCATCCGGTCCAGCCGATGGAAAACGGTTACCGCAACCTATTTACGCTTACAATACCGAAGTATCACTCTTGCGCGTTGCCACCCTGTGTTCGTAGAGTTATACTATGTTAGCAGAATAATGGGAATGATCCCTCTGCTGCCAACACAATATAAAAATCCTCCCCCCTCCCCAAGGAGCTCATTACTGGAAACCTTATTCACCGCGTAGGAACACAACACAATAAATAGTGTTATTTGGCTACGGACTTCTATAAGATGGAGGTCCTGCCCCAGTCGGGCAGCTCCGAATACGGATGGGAAAGCCGTTATACCACTCTTAAATTAATGAAATTTTATCAATATATTTAAAATAGTTAATAGTTAATAGTTTATAATATATTAGTAAAATATGCATCACATTATTAAGTTTCAGGATTTTCTTTAGTTAATTGGAATAAAGGAGGTTATATATATACATAGTTATATACATTTATATGGTTAAAAAAAAGTACATCACGCCGAGTCCCTAATAAGGTAGGCAGAGAGAGTAAGGAGCCAGTTTTCTCTAAACTTAGGTACCTAGATGAAAAATATTATGCATTCAAATATAGTACCAGTACTACAAAGCAAGAAATCTTAATCAATTTATTCCGGCAGTATACTAATTTTATTGTTTTTTAATTAAATTCTTCACGCCTTCCCACAAGGGTCCCCTAAGGGGTAGGCAGAGGTGTATAGGTAGTAGCCACACCCCAACTTTCCACCGGAGATATATATTAGGTGCCAACGTGACAGATGGCGAGTCCATCGCCGTTACCCAAGCATGACTATACATATGTACGCCTTTTGAATTTCTTCTCAAAGGTATGCAGGTTTCCCCTCGATGATTACCTTCACCGTAAATCTTGTGGTGTGACTAATCACTGTACTTTTTGCAAACAAAACACAGTCTGCGAAGTAGCATAGCTTTTGACAATTCGGAACTCTAGATATAGATAGTGCCATCCACGAAGACACGCCCCACTATTTTTTCTTAAGTGTGCAACCTTCCACTAATATTTGAGTATTATCGGTACACGCTGATTTCCTATGAGTGCACACGAACACTAAAATTAATGAATTCGGTTCAAAGTCACCACATCCCGCGACCGCCTCGACTTGAAATTGGTGGGGCGCGTCTTCGTGGATGGCACTATATATCTATACGAATCAATAGAACTTGTCCGGTTTTCCAATAAAGATGTGTCTTATTGATCTTGTCTGGACCACTTAGTGTAATATACTTCATTTATGTACACAACTGATGGAATGTCGTCGCTAAGTGCAGTCTGGCTCGTGGTTTGATAAACTGGCGTCTGGGTGGCAGACTGTCCATACAGACTTTCTTTACGAACACTCCGACGTTTGCTTATCGGAATTGTTAGATGTGATTCATAACAGGCATGTTGTCACACTTCTTCAATTGGTCACATTGAGTTATAATGTTATTAGCTGCGTAAAATTGTATTTCTTTCTGAGCTACGCTAGGTTTTTTCCTTTCTTATTACTCTAAAAAGAGGCCTTCATACAGATCATCTGGTTTAGACATAACGTTTTACGCATTATTCGGCGTTAAAATAACAGTATTAACTGGCGGCTGGCAATCCGAGCTCGGCGGTCGTCGCGGCGTCGGGACTTCGTTCGTTGCCTTACAACGGCCAGTCAAGGTACGCGCTGCTTTTCGGCTTGGAAATCGCGCGTTTGACGAGAATATAAATACGCGTGATATCTTACCCCCCCCCCCCTCTCCCCCCTTTAGAGCCTCACGTGGCTAATGGACAAACGTGATTAGGGATACCTCAACGGGGAGTTCGGTCCACAGTCTGAGCGATTGCGGAAGGAAATTTATTGCACCCTTCTTGAACTCATTTATACACCTGTGATAGGCATAGAAGCCATATACATATTTGCGATTTTTTTATATTCGCATAAGTTGCTTGAAATGAGGTCCGTGAAACTTACCATACTGGCCACATTACACACATCACTGAAGTTAAATAAACTTCAAAATTGACAGTTGCCTCATCAAACAAACGGTTTGATTTGAAAAAAATATCGATTCATTCAGGATAATTAGCATACCGGTAGAACCATGAACAAATTTTGACCACGAACAGTCTTCGCGTAGGGAATTTCATCCAAAATGAGCAACGCCGAGGGGGTCGGTCTCGACAGCAACAGCAAGAGACTCCAGGACACAATAAACAAACTCGCCGAAACCCAGAGCAGTATCGTTAGCAAGTTCGATGTTTTGACCAAGAATGTTGACGATCTTAGGAAGATCCTGTCCCAATTTTCTGACAAGATCGTGGCACTCGAAGACCTATCAACTGACAGAAAGAAATTGAGAACTGAAATTAAAGTATTGACAAATCGAGTAGACGAACTGTACGCTATAGTGAAGGAGGGAAAGGAGGATAATTCTTGTCCTAGTGAAGTCCATGAGGTCGAATCCTGTCACTCTGGATTCTCTTGTTCTTCCAAGGTATTGTGAACAGTATTACTTCATCAACCAGAAACAGGGAAATACAAAAAACACTTATTGTATCAACCATCAAAACTAGTAGTTTACACATTTTTACATCACAGCTTTTAATTCTGCCGCTTAACAGTGGCCAAAGACGCTCCAGCTTGTTCTCTATCTCCGATAACGAATGGCTGCTGTTCTGTTTTCATCCAACCAATTTACTCGCTTGTGATTGGTCGTTGAAGATTGACAGTATCTCGACCAATCATAAGAGGAAGATTATGAAAGTAATAATCGATACATTTTAATATTTATAACAGTATACATATCGGTCCGGTTAAAGCTTTGTTAAGCTTGAACATTTAGGTAAACATTTTAACAAGAAAAAGATTAAAGTAAGCGTTACGTACACTACCATGTCGGATGTAATAGAAATCAAACAGTAATTGGTTGCAAACGTCAGTAATCAGCTGATCAAAATCGGCCATGTTTTTTGCTAAATATTGTTTATCGAAGGCTTTGTATCAGGGATTGAGGTGATATAAATCTATGGCATCTTATCGGAGAGTTAAGAAACGTTTTAGTGTCACCCAAAAGTCCGCCTAGCGGTCAGCGGATACCGCCGCCTATGGACGCTTGCAACACCAGTATCGCTGGCACACCCTTGAAAAACTCCATGCAGTACTGTAGGGAAAACCTCAACGGGGAGTTCATGTATGACGTCAAATTCGATAGTAAAATCTTTTGTCACACAATAGAAGAGAAATTGGTTTCATTTGAATAGTGTTTCTGAACTCGCTTTGTGATTGTCACGTTTTTCTGAATTCATTCGCTACATTCACTTAAAATTTATAGTGTAGGTATTGAGTCTGTTCGGAAACGAGTTTCTGCACTATTTTTCGATTTCTGAACGGCTAATGTTAAGGCTCTATTGGTTTTTACGTTGTCTATGATATTTTTAAGAGCATGTAGTCCTGAAAATACATCATCTCTTGATCTATATAACATAGCAAAAAAACTTAGGACGTTACCTTTTTGTTTTCATTATAAATTTAAAATTAATCGAGGAGTAATGTACAAACAAATAATCTGCGCTATGAAATTCTTTACGGTATAAAAATAGCACTTAAAATGACAGGCCGTTGGTACGGTACACATATTTAAGTAATTAGTGCACGGGGCAGACCGGAACGCGGTGACAAATATTTGCGCGGCACGAACCAGAAATAAAAGACAGTTCTATATCTATGGATGCCTTCCAGACGTTTCAATGTGGCCAGTTCGACAAAAAATACTGCACTATGTATTAGAATTAGAGTTTATTTTCAATTGTGTTCATTCATATGCTGTGAAAGTTTCTAATAAATAAAATTTGACGACCGTCTGGTCTAGTGGTTAGAGCTCCTGATTGCGAAACTAGAGGTCGCGGGTTCGAATCCCGCTGAGGGCAGATATTTATGTGATGAACACGAGTATTTGTGCCTTAGTCTTGGATGTCCTATGTATTTATGTATATATCTATCTATATAAGTACACATATCGTTGTCTAGTTACCATAACACAAGCTTTGCTTAATTTGGGACTAGCTCAATTTGTGTGGAATTGTCCCAGGTATTTACATTTTAAATTTTAAAACAAGCATGCCGTCTGCCTGATGGCAAGCGGTAACCGAACCGCCACAAATTAAAGCTTGCAACGCTACAGGACTCCTTTCACACCGTTCTTGAAGAACCGTGGTGCGATCGAAGGGATGCACTCCCCCTTATACCATACTCACCACAAAAACACAACACGGTCTGAAATCAGGGCCATTTTACTGTCATTTTCTATTAGAACACTGGCCCAGTCAGGCAAGTAAAATTTTCAAGGCAGGCTTTGGCCATCTCATTTGCCATCCGTCCGGGAGAACGTCTAGGTCAGCGGTTCTCAACCTCTGGTTTGTCGAAAGATACCGTACCCTTAAGATTCCTGCAGGGTCGTCAACGCGCAAGTGATACCCCTGGTGTTGCAAGCGTCCATAGGCGGCGGTACCCGTTTACCATCAGGCGGACCGCATGCCTATTTGTCACCCATGTGGTATAAAAAAAAAGGTTGAGAGCCGCAAGTGTGTAGCTAGATTTACAAATACGATATTCTTACTCAAAGTGATCTGGGGAACTGAAAACAGAATTAAGTGCATCGCTGGTAAAGAAATTTCTTTTTTTTTTTTTTTTCAAAATGTATTGGATGCGAACCTTTTTTTAAGACTCAATCTCATCAATGTTTTTTTTTCTACAGGTAACCATGAGCACTGGTATGGACCGGGACACTATTCGCTCCGCATACGAGGATGTAAGGTCCGACGGCTCACCCACGGAATGGTAAGCACTTTATCAATAACAAGTTACACCAATAGTTTCATGGCCGTTAAGACAAGTTAGACTTTACATGTATAAAAAGTAAAATATACTTATATTACTCCGGGATAGTATAGATTTACAAAGGTGAAATATTATCTTAAATCTGTTTAGTAGTTTTTGAGATTATCCATCATAAACAAACTTACAAACAATATAATATCATTGTATTTAGGTGATGGATGGTAGATGTAAGTATATCTCGTGCTAACACAAATATTGCAAGTTTGAACCCCGACTGTAGCTATCAATGAGTTTTTCAGTACTTAAGTATGCACAGTGAGTAGTTACACCACGAGTTACGGTGAAGGAAAATACCGATAGGAGTTTGCATACGTCTGAGAAGGAATTCGAAGTCTTTTTTATAGTCGTCCTTGAGAAACGGCGACGGACTCGCCATCGGTCACGTTGGCGCCTCACCACACTATTAATATTACACACCTCTGCCTTCCTCCTTTTTCCTGTGTGCGAAGGCGTGAAGATTAATAAAATGCAATTTGTTTTTACAAACACAATCCATTTTATTATCAGAACTCGTTTACAGGGTAATTATAGCTAACATCGAGCGCATAAGATGCCAGTTACTGCAATTTAAGAGAGGTAGGGCATAACGGGTTTCCCGTTCGAATTTGGAGCTGCCCGACTGGGGCAGGACTTCCACCTTATAGAAGTCCGTAGCCAAATAACACAATTAATTTCCTTGGGGAGAGGGAGGATTGTTATATTGTGTTGTCAGCACAGGGATTTGTCTCATCATGCTAAGACCAGGAAAACCCATCGGTGTTGATAGACTACTGGGGTGGAGGCTGCAATCTTGCGGTGTGTGAGATGTGTACATGTTAGACTTCCAACAGGGCGGTGTTCAAGTTTGACGGAGCCCGCATCGTGTGCTCCGCACGTGGTAGCGACTTCACCCAATTCCGGACACAGTTCTCGGACGATGAACGCGCCTTTGGATACCTTAGGTGAGGAGTCTTTGTATACTAAGTAGAAGACTTAGCGCCACTTATTATATAAGTAAGGGTACCTTATTAGTGGCATTAAAATAGCTATGCCCTTATCTCGGCCTAGGGCCAAATCTATATATGTATACCTTACGTAAATTTTTAGGTCTAAAGCTGTGCTTCCCAACATACGAGGGATGGGAAAAGCGTTGATTCACGTCAAATATTGAGTTTTATTTATTGATCCTTAACTAAACTACACCACGTGAACTTTTACGTGGGTAGCGAATGTCCGAGACATGACAGCGGTAAAAAATGGCCCAAAATATATGAATTGCCTGCTAATAGGTCTGCTAGTTAATCCCTGCTAAATGTGGATGAAGCTAAAGAGGTCTCGTAAGTCTAGAGTGAACTGGCGCTGTACTCTCTCTGCCTACCACGTGAAGGACTCGCCTTGATTACATCTTCCATACATAAGGTTCGAACGGGACTGGGCTCTCTTAATACCACTAAGGTTGGAAGAAGCTTGGTAGCAAACCAGGACGCTATCGGACGGATCGTTCGGACGCTGTCGTCCCTCTGGCTGCATACAATTATCCCTCTCTATGCACCCTGTAACGGGTAACTTTAATTAAAGTGGTCTAACATGGAAACGCTAAAAGTTATTGTAATATTCAAGATTACAATGATTTGCAATAACAATGAAAATTCTCACACAAGCGCCACACTTTCCACTATGACCTGTCGTATGACACGTAAAGTATGTGAGATTTAGTCTAAACGTCATTCTTTAATAAGGAGTTTCGAACTTATTTTGAATATCTTAGTTTTAAACTGATTGATAGATTTACTAGTTAGAATTTAAATATTCTTACTCTGTATGTACAAGACGCCGTGTCCCTCACCGCTTAGACATAAAGGACCACTTCTCTCTAGACTTACCACTTTCGCTTCGTCCTCGTTCATCAGTCTCTTCATACATGCTCGTCGGTTTCGAGTACTCTAGTTCCCGTCCTTGTAGTTACTTAGTTGGAACGTGATCTTCCTCTGCCTCTTTTTGCCCACACTTGCTTTGGTATCATCCCCATACAAATTATGGATAAGCCGTGGTGGCCGAGAGAACTTGCGACGCAAAGGTCGCAAGTTCGAATCCCGACTGTACCAATGAGTTTTTCTGAACTTAAGTACAGTGATTAGTCACACCACGAGCTTTTCGGTGACGGAAAACATCGTGAGGAAACCTGCATACGTCTGAGAAGAAATTCAAAGGCGTATGTATAGTCGTGCTTGAGTAACGGCGATGGACTCGCCATCTGTCACGTTGGCACCTAATATACCTCTGGCGGAAAGTGGGTGTGTGGGTATTACCTATACACCTCTGCCTACCCCTTCGGGGACTCATGTGGGAAGGCGTGAGGATATACATATATTATTATATATTATATTATATAATACAAATTATGGATGTCGGATACAAAGAATGCTAACAGAAAATTATTTTGTCTAGAGAACGTCAGGAGTGCTGGAAATAGTGTATCGCCTTTCTTCACTCATCTTTTCTATCCAAAGCAGTGCATTATCTCTGTACACTTGTCCAAATATGTACTAGGTACATATATTTATTATCGAGGAAGGCCACGTTCCAACTACCTGCATCAAATAGATCGGACTCTGAAGGACGGGAACGTTAAGAGTACTCGAAACCGACGAGCATGTATGAAGAGACTGATGAATGTGGACGAAGCGAAAGAGGTATGTAAGTCTAGAGAGAACTGGCGCTCTATACTCTCTGCCTACCCCGTTAGGGACTCGGCGTGATGATATGAATGTATGTATGTATAAAATATAATATATCCTCACGCCTTCCCACAAGGGTCCCCGAAGGGGTAGGCAGACTTGTATAGGTAATACCCACACACCCACTTTCCGCCAGAGGTATATTAGGTGCCAACGTGACAGATGGCGAGTCTATCGCCGTTACTCCAGCACGACTATACATACGCCTTTGAATTTCTTCTCAGACGTATGCAGCTTTCCTCACGATGTTTTCCTTCACCGTAAAGCTCGTGGTGTGACTAATCACTGTACTTAAGTTCAGAAAAAACTCATTGGTACAGTCGGGATTCGAACTTGCGACCTTTGCGTCGCAGGCAACTGCTCGAACCACTCGGCCACCACGGTTCTTTATGTATGTATGTATGTATATTTATTGTTGCGCAGGTTGCAGATGGGCGACGAGATGTCAAAACGCAAGAAGTTCATGTTCGTGACGTGGGTGGGCACCAACGTGTCCGTCATCCACAGGGCCAAGATGTCCACCGACAAGGCCATCATCAAAGACATTATTTCTGTGAGTATCCTATCTTCATATACTTTTGTAATTGTTTACACTATAAAGTGTTTGTATGAGTACTGCTCACCTTTGCCTACCCCGGCGGCGACCCTGGTGGGAAGGCGTGAAGATACAAATACAGATATAATAATGAGGTGTGGTTTCGCGTAAATAGTAATTACATTGGTTGATATTTTCCTGAAATACAATGTCAGAAAAAATAATTAATTCCGTTTAGTAGTTTTTGCATGAAATAGGAACAGGCATACACACGAACTTTTACATTTACAATATTAGTAGGAAGTCGCGTCGTGACGGCTGTACACTATTTCTTTCAATCCATTAAACATAATTGGTATTAATATGGTATTTATCTATAGATAACGATTCAAAGGGATCTTTTATGGGTATGAATTTAGCGCAGATTCATCCTCGCCAAAAATATATTTAGGTGCCAACATGACAGATGGCGAGTCTAGCGCCGTTTCTCAACCGAGGCTGTACATCTTTGAGCAGTCCGTGAGCGGATAGGCAGAGTAGAGTGCCAGCTCTCTTTGACTTACAAACCTCAATCTCTTCATCCATATCCACATATTGACATCTTATTACCCAAATAACACTTTTTCTATTTTCTATTTCTAAAATAGCCGTGGTGGCCGAGTGGTTCGAGCAGTTGCCTGCGACACAAAGATCGCAAGTTCGAATCCCGACTGTACCAATGAGTTTTTCTGAACTTAAGTACAGTGATTGGTCACACCACGAGCTTTACGGTGAAGGAAAACATCGAGAGGAAACCTGCATACGTCTGAGAAGAAATTCAAAGGCGTATGTATAGTCGTGCTGGAGTAACGGCGATAGACTCGCCATCTGTCACGTTGGCACCTATTATACCTCTGGCGGAAAGTGGGTGTGTGGGTATTACCTATACACCTCTGCCTACCCCTTCGGGGACCCTTGTGGGAAGGCGTGAGGATATATTTTATTATTATTTTTATAACTGTGTTATGACAGGTCAAAGAATAATTAAATCCATATAGATGGATTATAAGACATATAGTTTTTAATACACAAACTAAACTAACAATGAATAACATAATACTGGTGCAATATCAAATGAAGTCATACAAATATTTCCGCACATTGAAACCCACTGTTTGCGCCACTGCCGATATGAAATCGTAACCAACTATACATTTATATTTCGCTGTGTCCAAGTCTACCTCCTTGCTCCCAGCTATTAGCTTAAGCTCAACTAAAGTTGCTATTTGAGCCAATAAGTTACTTGTGAGGCCAATCTTCTCTTCTAGAATAGCATAGAAGATGGCCAACAGTCTGTCCAGAGTGAACAGCTTTGGACCGAGCTGTGTGCTCAGTTTTTCACTTATCTTTGCCTTTGCTTTAACTTGCTGCATCCTCTTCCTTTGTTTCCCGTGATTCTTCATGAATAGCCGCTTGTCTTCCTTTGGAGGGTTGTAGCTAGCTAAATATGCAGCGATAAGCAGATACTTGGCATAATAAGGCAGTTCAAAGCTCTGAGCAAATGTTTTAGTTGAAGTCAGTTCCTCTTTGAGTGTGTTCTCGAAGTCATAGCTTTGTGTGAGACCATCATTCTCCTTGCCTGGGGAAGGGTTTGTAAGGTTTGCAGTGCTTATTCTCAAGTAAAGGAGTTCTAAGCTTGATTTCAATATGGGCGAGATGTGGCGCCACAGTCTAGTTAAATCACTCGCTTGGATTTCACCCTTGATGATAGGTTCACAGTATTTAGTAAAGTTCACACTAGCCATGTGTTGTAATTCGATCAAATCACGGCACGGTCGGTAGAAAACACTCAGAAATGCATTCAAGAAGTTTGCAAAGAGTTCAGGCTTCTGTAGATCATCTTTAATTTCTTCACTTATACTGTTATTGCTCAATAAAGTCTGAATGAATGACTTCTGACGTAAGAAAATTATTTTAAATAACTCTTCCTTGTTGTAATTGCGAAAGAAAAGCTTTATAGGCTCCCGGACACCCATTTTGAAATAGAAATTTTCGTAAACTAAATGAGTAATAAATACAGTGCAAATGTTGAGGTTACAAAGCTCTCTGAGCCTCAAAAATGCAGGCATCATGTTCTGTTCCATGGTACGAAGCCTCTCAGCTCTGTCAAACACTATTATCATCTGTTTGTAGTCACTTTGATTGTTCTTCAATCGATTCAATCCATTAATTAAATCTAACATGGAATCGCATTTTACATCGATGTCCTCGTCCTCAAGGCCCGATAGAATGTTTTCGTACATAATTTTTGGAGAATAGCACTCAATACAGTCAATAAAAACGTGATTTATCTCTAAATACTCAAGAATAGAACTTACACACAAAGTTTTGCCGGTAGCCATGCTCCCGCTGATAAAAATAGAACAAGGCAACGGTTCGTCCTTATCTCCAAACAAGTTGAACAGTTCATTTAACTGCCTTTCCCTGCAAGGCACCTTCTTTGTAACTTCATCCATTATTATAAACTATACTTTCGAATTAAGCGCAAAATATACATTTAATTTCGAAGCTGTCATGTCAACTTGTTTGTTTGACGTTTAACTGGTTTTGTTCCCGTCCCGGCGTTCCCGCCAGATTTCGAATTTGACATGTGACGTTTAAGGTGCGGGCTCAATGCGACGATTTTAGATGTAAATTATAGCTACAACTTTTTTTTTCAGAATTTCGCAGTGGAGCTACAGTTGGAAAATGAAGCGGAGATAGACATCGATTTATTCAAAGATGCTCTGAATAGAGCAGGTGGTGCGAATTACGGAACTGGGATCAGAGATTGATTTAAATAAATTGTTCAATAAAATATCGCATCTACCACTTTTGAAATAAGATTTTAATTTAACTCTGTCCCTTTCGCTTTTTATTACAATTGAATGATCGAAAAGGACAGTAGTTACTTCTATAAAATCGTAGTAGTATTTTTTTATATTTAATACGAAATCGGCCAATTGCAGCCCTAAATTTATTTTTTTACTTAGTCATCAGTCATGTGTTGAAATTTGTTTATATTTGTCATTAAATATATTTTTATTATAACATAATTATTTTTAAATTATTGGAGATTACACATGCTTTACCAGTCATTTTAAACAAAGACGATTTTTTTAAATTTATCAATCTAATAATACCTATTGTACGAAAGTTTGTATTTCAATATTTAAACGTAAGGTTATGCCAAAAATTTTGTGAATATTGCCATGTAGAAGGCGCGATGAGTGCATTTATTTTTCTCGCCTACTTGTATATTTATCGACCATTGCCGAAATTTTACATTGTATACAAACAATATAAACTTTTACTAGCTTTTTACAATGACTAGTATTTTAATCTACAATATTATTGGTAAAACATTTTAAATAAATACCATAACCAAACAAACAATTCCTATTTCTTTACCCTCGATCATCTTGCTTTATAAATATATCCTCACGCCTACCCACAGGGGTCCCCGAAGGGATAGGCAGAGGTGTCTATGTAATTGTAATACTCACACTATTCCCACTTTTCGCCAGAGATATATTGGCATTCATTTGTAAGCCTTTGTCTCGGAGTGGGATATACCAGGCTAATAGTATATGTAACATCCTAAAAGACTGGTATACGTCATTATAAAAAAAAACTTTGTTGGGTTGGTAACAACTATCTGACTATGTAGAAATAAAAACTAACCGCCGAATAAACTGAATTTACTCATTTGCAGCATGGAAACTTACTCCATTCTCATATTATATTAAAATTTCAGGGTTTGGGCTAGGCGGTATTTAGTTACATATAGTTTTATATTTTATAAAAAATTCTGTGTAATTAATTATTATTTATTGCCATATAAACACTGAAAATGGATAACATTTCGGTAACAAATGCGTTAGTAGAACTTAAATTGAACTTTAGAGCTGTATGAAGGTAATATTTTAGGTCTTGGGGTAGCTAGTAATTGAGATACATACTGTTTCCGTAGCACCGTCTAGTAATCCGCCTGATGGTAAGCGGTTACCGCCACCTATGGACACAACAACAAGGATATGACGCACTCATACATTTAACAGCTGGGCTCTTTTCTCTGTTACAATTCCTTCCATAGACAATACAATTCATTCCATCCTGTTCAGAGCTGTCATTTATAAGACCTGTCACCTCATGGTGCACTGCTGATCCCTTGTAATGTCTTCAAACTATCACCTCTGGAATATTAGCACTAATAGATAATACATTATAATAAAAGTATTTAACTAACGCACTACGTTAATATAGACAAGTGTATTTAAATTGGAATTATTGTTAATTATTGCTTTCTTTATTTATCCTAGTATAATAATCTAATCATAAGGTTTACAGGATGTCTCAGAAAATAGGACAGTTGCTCAATGAACGAAAGCAATTTAAGAATAAAAAATAAACTACAGTTTATGTTGTCAAATCCTAACCTTATTTGCACATAAAAATCTGTACCTATCTGATTTCTGGTGTAGAATCTACTTTTTTTAAATACCATTAATATTTCCTCACGCCTTCCCACAAGGGAACCCGAAGGGGTAGGCAGAGGTGTATAGGTAGTACCCACACCACCAACTTTCCGCCGAAGATATCATTAATAGTTTTTGAAAAAGCCTATTCTCAACACCCGACAACTTCTAGAAGACAACTGTTCTATTCTGAGTCAGCCAGTATTTCCTTGTTTAGTTTACAGTTTGTATATAAAAGGCAACATTTGTACACCTTATAATAATCCTATTAATATTATAAATGCGGAAATGTATAAGGATTTGTCCCTCTTTCACGCAAAACATCTCAACGGATTTTTAATTAAAATTTACAATATTATACCTGATCACATCAGAATAACTAATGTTGCATGAACATATTATGGGAATAAAAAAAACATTGAAATCAAATTTAAGACGCTAGACAAATTAATTCATATAAATAGGTATGAAATAAAAGCAGAATGGATGAACTGTATGGAGTCTGATAGGTAAGCTAACAAAAAGGAGTTAATAATAATAATGGGGTCAATTAGTACAAAGAAAAAGACCAACATACATTTTTCCTTTTGTAAATATGTATGGAAGCCCAAACAAATAATCATATGTGGATAAATTGTGGTTCCGATATTGTTTCAAATTGACTACCACCTTAATTGAAGTTGGTTAAAAGGCTTCTGGCTTGACCATGATAAGCATGCTTTGGTTTAACAAGTACTATTCTTCAATCTCCAATGACGTGGTACCTAACATATGGGATTATTAACAAGCATCAATGAATTTGATGCCACTTGAATATTTATCTTGCGAACTATGGGTGTCCGCTGACCATAGGTAGTGAAGATATACATGACAAATAATATGAGAAAGTAAATTAACTAAACGTATATGTAAACATGGATATTATGCTTATTATTAGAAAATGGTTACACAGTACTGTTCAGATCACACACTTATTATTATACTAGCTGTACCGCCCAGCTTCGCCCGGGTGAAAAAGAAAAAAAAAACACGTTTTTCAACTATTGCTTCCCCTATGAAAGCAATAGTTGAAAAACGTGTTTTTTTTATTCGTAAAAAGTTGAGTTTCATAAAATCCGTTCTTAGCTGACCTCTACACCGCGTAAGGAATACTCCTACCAAATTTCAAGTCAATCGGCTTTGTAGTTCCTGAGATTTCGTGATGAGTGAGTTCACAAATGGGATCTCCTATATATATATATATATATATAGATTTATTTATAGCCAATTGTGTGCCACTGCTGGGCAAAGCCTCCTGTCCTTCCACTCCCCGTAATCGAGCGCTATCTCCGACCATTTGCTCAGGCATGTACACTTCGTCCCGCCATTCTTTTTGGCCTGCAACACACCTACCTCCTCAATAGAAGAAAATGTTACTAAAATTACAAATGCGAAATTTTGTGTGTTGGTAAATTTTTCACGCAGCAATTACTCAACGAAATCGAATGAAATTTGGCACAGAGATAGATTAACAATCAAGATATAATGTATGTTCAAGAAAAAACCCTCAAACGAAGATTGAACCGTGGGCCACCGATAATTACCAAAGACTAATCTTTATGAATTTAGCGTATGAAATATATAACTTTTTAATAAGAATTTTCCCACTAGTTGGGATGAAGCGAAAGAGGTATGTAAGCCTTGGCGCTCAACTCTCTGCCTACTCAATGAGGCTCGGCGTGACGATCTGTATGTATGCATTTTAAATAACTATTTAGTGTCTATCCAATACTGTACGGTAAGCGTGTGGTCCACGACAGTACTGGTCTGGTGGTCTGGTGGTATGGGAGTATCAGTCTCTAGGACTGAGTGCTCGCAGCAGCTTGCTCTTGCTGTAGCGACCGAACAGCACATTGAGCAGAGCTACACCATACCCAGTGGCCCGCTCACCCTGCAGAAGATAAATACTTTAAAATTCTATCGGCGATGGACACGTCACGTTGACACCTAAAATTCTCAAACTAATGTAGGTGTCTCGATGTTGACCTTTACCGTGAAGCTCGTGGTGAGACTAATCACTGTACTTAAG